>JAHXMU010000101.1:362760-378103 GCA_019455685.1 Philornis downsi | reverse complement strand
GTATGGGAGGTACCACTCCCCATTGTTCAATCCCGCCCATATTTGCAGCAGCACTTAAGATATGTAAACCAAACCGATGTACCAAATTTTGTTCAAATACCGGAAACAGGAGCAGAAATATTGGATATTTAATTTGTGGTTTGTATAGGAGGTACCACTCCCCATTGTCCAATCCCACCCATATTTGTAGCAGCACTGGAAACATTTACTACAAACATTTAAAAAAAGAATTAGCCAAATCGGTGTAGCCGTTTTACAATTTTAGATAAATCGAAAAAAGTGGGCGTAAAAGTGGGCGTGGTAAATTTTGCATCAAACAAAAGTCTTAGGCTATAAACTGTGTTGAGAAATTTTTGAAAACAGTGAATAATGCCCACGGTCATAACGTGAGGATTTTTCTCTCAGATAACAGCTTTGAATTTATTAATTCCGGCATGAAGAATAGAACAGGAATAAGTACAGTAGCGAATAAGACGGCTTTTGAGTTCTGGTGCTCAGAAGCAAAGGAAAGTAAAGACTGTACGTATCTATCTAAAATGTATCGATTACTAACATTGTCATTTGGAACGGAAATGTACACACATATTCCAAAAGAAAAACGGCCAAACTTTAATTTGTTGTATGCGATGAAAATACTAACGATTTTCAGGTTTAGAATCCATCAACGGGGTAGTTTATAAAAAGTTTATGGAAATAAAAGATGACCGCTCTAATCCAAATTCTCCTACCTGAACAAAAGAAAATAATTCGGACTCTGTGGAGGAAGATTTCATGAAAACATCTTCATCCAAATCAACATGAAAGAACTGTCTTTACATCGAACCGATCTAGCACCATGTTCTCCATCGCTACAATTGACAAAATTGCCAGAACTGATGGGAACTTCACGACTGAACTAAACGCCTTATGGTAATCAGTCTGACATTGTTGCTTAAAACCAGTTAAAACCAGATTTGATGAGTTTTTATGTTGGAATGAAAAGTTCGCGGAATTTATTACGAAATTCAATTTCGTTCTATGCACACACCATAGTGTGTTTTCATAAAAAATGAACCTTGGAAATAAACTTGTTAGCACGATTGTTAGTTAATGATGCTGATTATGGGAAGAGGAAATGAAGTAAATAATTGATTACTTACGACAGCAGTTTGAAATTAAATTCTTTAAGGCGGAATATATTTCCGGTTTGGAGATTTGCAGAAGAGGTAATAAGTTGAATATGGAATACTGATGTAAGATCTAACATCTTTGAAAAACTCTCTGGAAAAATAAGATCATTACTTTTAGAAGCTATGAACGTTAAAATGTTAATAAACTATTGGTAATGCAAATTATGCTGGATCAAAATTAATTTCATATTATATTCTAAAATTTTAACTTTTAATTTTGTTCATTTAATTTTTCACCCCTAACATATTTTCAAAATTTGCAAAAACTCAGTTAACTGATGCGGAAAATCTGTTCAAATTACGTTTTTGGAAATCGATCCGATTTTCAAAACAAAACACCATTATCCGGTTTTAGGTTCTCAATTCTCTACTTGCGTATAAGTAATAATTCTGGTTTGGAACCAAAGATGCGAAATATGTTAGTCGGCCTATACAAGCCCATAGTTCTATATTATAGATAAATCTGAGCGTCATAATTGAGACTCTTGTTTTCTATAGTAATAAAATGGTATCTATGATCTCAAAAGCCGTAAATATAACTACAAAGGACGGCATGTATCAGTCAGTATCACAATTCCGTTGTCGATTGTTTTAAGTGGAATTGTGTTTTAGACTAATGAATAAGCTGTAAGGCCAGGTCATATCGTATCACTGGCAATTTAGCGCTTTTTACAAAATTCTGCCGTTGAAAGCACCGATTAACACATACAAAAAAAAATGTAAAAGGAATGCGTGACGAGGTATAGATGGCTTCACAATCTCATAGATTCATATTTTTAATTCCTTTTCAAAATTAATTAAACACTGCCATAGTCAGCTTTGGATGCTTATTAACTGCATACCAAGGCAAAGCCCCGAACATAAAAGAGGAATGGAAATATATACTGTGCTGCCGCTGGAATTGTGCCACTCAACAAAAACAATAACGTACAATAAACGTAACTGGAACACTTTTAGCGGGTGTGATGAGGATGAGGAGGGATGACACACAATACATCCTCGATTACGTTTTCTGCCACTGACTATCTCATATCTCCTAGTTTGATTTTTCAAAGAAACGATTTAATTGGCTGTAATCAGGAAAGGAATGAATGCGTTGTTATGAGCAATTTAATACTAAGTTAAAGTAAAAGTTCGATGAGGAATTTTGTATTACTTATTACGCTGAATCTATTATATGTAAATTCATGTTTGCAAATCCAGTTTATCCAGTCTGTTCATATTTCCATTATAACTTACTGTTATAACACTGGGTTTTAAGAATACTTTTTTAATATTTGTATTTTGAATCAAATTTTTTTTTATAATTTTTCTGGTGAGCGAAAAAAACCTTTGAATATACCGGTAGTTATTTTCAAATATTTATAGTTATTTTCAAATAATGAACTTTTTATGTTAAATATCAGACTTGAATACAAATAAGTTATGGCCCCTTCGACAAAACTGGTATTATGCAATTCTGTGGAAGCAATTTTGAAAACTGGACGTTTCGTTTGGAGAAACATCTAGCCGGAGCAGACTGCCTTTAAGCTGTAAGAACGTCAACTCAAGGAGATGATGCGGTATCAGAAACGGTACGAAAGCGAGAGTACAGCGCAAGATATAATTACAAATTTGATACATGATGATTATTTGGAGCACATTCGTGATAAATATTCATCTAACGATATGTGGGATAGCCCGAAGGAAACATTTTCATGCAAGTCGTCTCAAAATCAAACCCTTATACACAAGGAACTTGCGAACTTGAGGCTCAGAGAACACGAAAATCTCACATAACACTTTTTAACGTTTGGCAGTTAAAAAGTGCAGGTGTACAGCTAGTAGAGGCTGATCTTGTGTCACAACTGTTCCTTACACTGCCTAAATCGTTTGATCCAATTGTCACTGCTTTGGAAAACCTAAAATTAAGTACCAAACATTGACAATGGTGAAACCAAGGTTACTAGCTGAAGAAAAAGAATCGAAGTGAAGATGAAATTCCTCAAAATGTAACAGCTTTTCAATCCAAGACCAAAACAAAGTTTCGTTTCAATGGGAAATGCCGTAGATGTGGCGGGTAGAAATACAAGTAGTGGGGTGAGTTTTATGGCAGATGAAAATACCAAGGCGTAGTCATACGAATGCAAAATATATTAAAGTTCGTATTGGACACAGACCATTTTGTTAACAATATTAACGCCTTCAAAAGTTATGTGGTGCTGTCAAACCCAAGCACATAAAGTCGCCGAAGACGAAGAACTAATAAGCGTTTCGATCGCCTGTGAAATAATGTGGTCAGTGACTTAGATGTAGATATTACGTTGAAAAACGTTCTATATAGTCCAGAATTCCGGGAAAATCTATTAGCTGTAGGCAAAATAGTAGAGCTGGGTTGAAGGTTGACTTTCGGAGAAGTTACGCTCTAATTGTGAATAATGGCGAATTGATTGCGAAGGCTGATGTGGAAGGCGATGTGGAAATGTATTCGTGGTGAGAATGAGTTATACAATGGTTACAATGAACTTGTGTCTAAATGAACTTGTGACTGTAAGCTTACCTAAGAGAAATATAAACGAATTTTGTGAGGTTTATGTGTGGTCCAAACAGAGTCGAAACCCCTTTAATGGAACGCGGAATAGATCCACAATACCTTTTGAGCACATTTATTCAGATGTGTGCGGTCCTGTAACACTTACCGCTTGGGATGGTTCAAGATACTTCGTAACATTTATTTACGGCTGTACGCAATTTGTAATGGTATATCTTTTAAAGAAAAAAATCTGAAGTTTTTGAAAAATTCGAAGAATATGAAGCTCTGGCATCGAAGTTTGGTACAAAAATAAGTCAGCTCACTATTGATCAAGGAAGGGAATATAAATCTGAAGGTATGATATCGTTCTGCAGAAATAAAGGAATTCAGATTTGTGAAACAATCGCATACACACCGCAGCAAAATGGTGTTGCTGAAAGGCTAAATCGGACTGTTGTTGAACGGGATAGAGCTTTGCTGTTGGAAGATGGCAATCTGAAATTTTGGTGTCAAGCGGTCGGTACTAGCATGTATCTAGTAAATAGAAGTCCCACTAGAGCTTTATCAATATTAAGGACACCTGCTGAAACGTGGTTTGGTCAAAAGCCTGTCTTATCAAAATTAAGAATATTCGGATGCCGGATGGTTGGGTGGCGGATCGAAAACGTGTCTTAATGGTTACAGTTTGTGGGACAAGAAGAAGCGTATGATGGGTTTATTCAGAGATGTTAAATTTGATGAAACTTCGTTTCCTTTTAAAAATAATACAAAGGCTTACATTGAACCAATCATTGTAGTAAGAAGCGATCAAGACGGGGAAGAAGATGATGTTTCATGTGTGGCAGAAAATAATGTTATCCCTAATATAGGAAATGAGGAGGTTCCAAGAGAGCAAATCGAAAGTTCTATTGAAAGTACAGATGTCGGTAATCAAGAGTCTAGTGCTATGAATAATGACCGGGTGTCTCAGGTGGGAGAGCAAGTCGCTTGATCGCCAAGGCGGAGCGAAAGAATCAGAAAATCAAATAGTAAGTTTTCCGATTACTACCTATTCTTATTTGAGACTACAGAGTCAAGAGTACCTGCCACTTACGATGAAATTGAAAAATGCTATGATCGTTTGTAATGGTTACCTGCAGTTGAAGAAGAGCTAATGTCGATGGAGAAAAATAAGGTCTGGATACCTGTCAAATGTCCACCTGGTATAAGACCCCTAACATCCAAGTGGGTGTTTTCAATTAAAAAAGATGCGGATGGGAATCCAATACTATACAAGGCCAGGCTTGTGGCAAAGGTGTATTTACAAAAGTATGGTGTGGTACACCAATTTTCCGCCAGTAGCAAAATTAGCTACGTTACGAATTGTTTTGACTGTTGGTGTAGCCTACAACTTTCATTTTCAACAACTAGATAACAAGGCTGCATTCTTTCATGGTGATCTAAAGGAACAGATTTATATGAATGTACCGGAAGGAATGCAAATTAAACCTGGTTAGCTTCTACAACTTAAGAAACATTTAATTTGCAAATTTGTAATTTGGGCTTTATTCGTTTTGAACACGGTTACTATTTATGTTTTCGATTTGAGAACAACTGATATATGTAGAAGATATTCTTGTCGCTGGTAATAATGTAAAAGAAATTGAAGAATTGAAACACAAATTATCTGAAGGCTACGAATTGTCCGATTGCGGAGATTTAAAACATTACCTTGGTACTAAGTTTAAATATAACCAAAAGGACGGTATAATGATGCTTTCACAAGAATCTATTATTAAGAAAGTTATTGATAAATTTGGAATGGGAGAATGTAATGTTTGCAAAAACGCCTATGGAAAAAGGATATAAAGTCAACTACAGCTGATAAAATTGGTAACCTAATGTACATAATGCAGAGTGTCCGGGCCGATATTTGCTATTTAGTTGGTTACATGGCAAGGTTTCAACAAAATTCTGAAGAAATACATTGGAAGTCTCTCAAACGAGTTTTACGATATTTAAAAGGTACGATTTTATAGGTACGATATTTTACGATTTTAAAGGTACGATATTTAAAGGTACAAGAGAATTCAGAGAGTGAAACCCCTGATTGGATACGAGTGTACTGATGCCGACTGGGCTTCAAGTTTGGACGATCGGAAATCCATAAGTGGCTTCGTCTTCTTTATATTTGGAAATCCTGTATTATGGTCAAGTAAAAAGCAAGCAACCGTAGCCATATCGTTCAGTGAGGCAGAATATGTTGTCCTCAGTTATGTTGCTTCTGTTGGATTGTGGATAAGAGGAATAAATATAACTATATTTGAAGATAATGCCGAATGTATTACAATGGCTCAAAATATGGAATGCAAACATTCTAAGCACATTGACATCCGACATTACTTCATAAGAGATCACTGTATGATAGGAAATCTGAACATTAAGCATACTTTAGCAAAGAGTCAAATTGGGGATATTTTTACAAAATCTTTGGATGAAACATGTTTTACTACAGTTCGAAATAAACTTTGACAAACTTTCTTTTTAACGGACAAATTTTTATAGTTTTTCGGGTGTGTGAAAAAAACCTTTAAACAGACTGGAAGTTATTTTTAAATAAAGGATTTTGTGATTAAATATAGACTTGAATACCAATATTTACTAATCACAATTGGGGAGTACGTCCATAGAGGTTATACAGTTTAATTCAAAAATGTCTGGACTGTCATGTTATATGAGCAATTAGCACATGGCCTTCGCTAAAGGTAGTATTAATGTTTATCATTAACATGTTGCAATATATTTCTGATCGTTTGCTAAAGAAGAATTGTTTAAATTTTTTCAAATATATTCAGCTATTACTTTATAGCCAAATTTTTCACAAGCATGAATTCTTCTTTTTAATAGCGTACGTAAGTGTATACAGCAAATTCGCAGTGAGATCAGAAAACTTTTTCAAATACTCATACCATGAACAGATTTTTAGAGAGATCACTTAATTCGGTCATGAGCAGATAAGGACAGATTAGGTTAACTATCGCCAATAATGTTAGAAATTATCAGCTACTTATTTGCAGATTTCTCAGATTCAAGATGCGTCAAGATTCAAAATTTTCGGTCCGTAAAATCGGAGCGAAGTGAAAGGCATACTTTGATTCTAATTCAATTTATTAAACGCTTTGTTTGTGTTAGAAAATTATCAATTTACAAATCAAATGTTTTAATAGCTGTGAATATTTCCGAGAGCCTTATATCTAAAATGTAGAAAAAGGGCACATTTCTTTCGATCTCTCACCACTTATCTTCCGACCAAGAACGAAATTATAT
Organism: Philornis downsi; assembly: GCA_019455685.1. Classification (NCBI taxonomy): domain Eukaryota; kingdom Metazoa; phylum Arthropoda; class Insecta; order Diptera; family Muscidae; genus Philornis; species Philornis downsi. The sequence goes on along the minus strand of JAHXMU010000101.1, from coordinate 371,116 downwards.
AAAAAATAGCTTCATATTGGGCCTCAAATCAGAATTCCATTTATTCTACCTTAAAAGCAAACTGAAACAATGTCTCAGGATACGTTTCAGATACGGGATATAAAAGAATTTCTCACATTCTGTAAGCGTATTCTCTAATACGCATTTTGTTTCTTAATCCACTGAATGGGAAATGTTTCGTTTTGATATGTTACTACTAGGTTTGGCGACTGCTCGAAATGTTCGTCACCATATCCAAGTGATCATGGCTCATAAGGACGAAAGTAGTATGCAATTGAGTCAAAGTCAGCCACTGATTGAACTACCTTGAAATAGCAAATAATGCTGCGCACGCAGCAATACGTGATTAGTTATTATAATTTCTCCCGAAGAAATAAAGGTATATACTCGTATTATTTGATACTTCAAAAGCATAACGCCCAGAAGAAAACTTCTAAGACATCACGAAATTAGTATCGCGACACGATAACTTCTGTGAACTTAGCACATACGTATATTTTATGAAATCGTAGACGGGAACTATGAATGGGTTATATTTTCCCACGTCTTCTCTAATATTCAGCCGAATTTTGCTAAGATAGTGACTGAGTGCCTCCTCTAACTCCTAATCAGTAGACTAGAGTGATCTGAATTTTGGTCTATCTGATTGATAATTCTAAAAAAAAAATACTTACCGGTTAATAATGACTCTTCTGTTACCTCACCGCTGTAATCCGTATATTCCTTATCTCATATCTGCTATGCAGTTATGTTAAATTTAGCAAAATTTGGTGCACAGTGCAAAAATTAAAACGGACAGTTGGTACACGTCGTGCGTTTGATAGACTTAGTTCTGAGAATGGAAATAGACAGCAGTACTTCCCATACAAATAGACCGATTAAACGAAATTTATTGTTCCCCAATAAAACCTAATGCGTAGATTGCACCAACTTAAGTTTCTGTTAACAGCACTTAAATATATCTCCCCTACGGATTACACAATTTAAGACATATAATTTTTTATTCATTGGTACCAAATGCAGCGTTGAGCATTAATTTAATCCAACCTAGTGATTTACCGCGCCTCTTCTAGCACCCGACATATTTTCCTCCGAAGGAAATTTCTGTAATAAATTAATAAGTCTATTGGCATTCCTTATTTACTAGTACAATGTTTTAGACTTCTTGTAATTGGTTATTGTACCCACTATATTGTATCAGGACACGGAATTAATTTTTGTAATTCTGCAGAATATATTTCATTTCTTTTAAACACAAATTAGTGAAAGGTAAGATATTCAAAATCGTAATAACTGATGTCCAAAATTCTTATGTTCATTCTCAAAATAAAGACTGCCACGTTGGAAATATTTCTGAAAGAAAAATGATAAAATAACTTTTGAATCCTTTCAATTCTGTGTTACTGAACATTATAGAAAGCTTTCCATATTATGGATCAGTATTCCAAATTACTTCTACAAAGCAACAATTAAAGGAGTTTAATTTTCAAAATCTTTAGTACAATATCTAATGAATCAGAACATTGTATAAGGTTTTGAACATAGGATTCAAACATAGAAACAATATTGTTATTAAATTGTGAATATTGATGAATTGATTGTATTACTCAAGCTTTTATCTATAAGAACTCAATTAAGAACAATATTTCTGATGGAATAGTTATGAGCAGCAGGACATCCACTCATGATTCTTATTGCAAATTCATTTATTTAACCCATCAGCAAAGAGAAATAATTTACAAAACCGCAAACAACATAGCATATAATTAAATAAGGTTAAAACTGATAACGAAACTAAATGTATTCCCTGGGTAATAGTCGAAAACGCTGTAAGAATCCTCTTTAACTAAAAGTTTCATATCAGTTAAAAAATAATTTCAAAATTCCAATAACTTACCATTTGTAACAAATTGTATTTGTATATGGTAATATATCAAGATTTGCGGAATCAAAAGATTAAAAATTCAGTAAAATCTACTTGCACTTTATTTTATATTGCTGTTATAATTTTATTTGACAGCACAGATATGTTTGCGTTATTGGGCCGAATCGGGAAGAACTATATTGAATAGTCAAGATACTGCTAGATACATAATCGAAAAGTATTACTCAAAGAATTTGGTAAAAAATTGTTCGTGCCGCACACGTATTTGTATATGTGAATAAAAATAAGTTTACTAAATGCCTGATGCCCGCTAAATTATACTAACGCTATTGAACAAACTGTGTGAATCTAGGAATTCTTGGGTTAAATTAGGTAATAGGTATGGGAGCTACCAAACAAAGTGTGGTTATCCGGTAGATTTTTTCAAATTTTATCAATCATCATAATGGAATAAATATAATCGAACGAGGACGATATGTTGAACGATGTTACATAAGACATACATGGGCCTTTAAAATAATTTAGTTAATACCTCACATACAGATTGTTTCTTTTTTTCATTTCAATATCCTTAGATCCCATCCTTTTTGGAAAGGATTTTACTGGAAGAATTTAAATATCACCTTACGTTGCGGCTTCAAGCAAAGCAGTCGAATTTTCATAAAACTATTGAAGGTAGCAGCATCCATCTTCCACTTACAAAAAAAAAATGATTGTATGGTGTAAAAAAGATTGTGTAATGCAAATTAAATGCAGAAAACGTTTAAAATTCGGTTAATTAATGGGTTCCCTATTAATTGACATGACACTATAAATTTTTACAAGAACACATGTTAGCAATCATCAGTATACATAACGAACCTCATTCCCATTCCTCTTAGATACCATAATTTCGGCCGGTAGAAGTTTGTATGCCTACCAATATACATTGTTGCTTCATCATCTATAAAATACCACCGTATATTGCTATAAATTAACAAACAACTGGAAAAAATGTTAGAAAAATTCTGAAAAAGTATCACTTTGCGAAAGTTTTTTGTTAAATAGTAATCAAAAAACGAAACACTTTAAAAAAAAAAATTTAAAAATGCCCCAGAATTTAATGTAATTGTGGAATCGCATGTATGAGCAAGTCCGACGGATTCAAAATGTGTAAATCGGAAGTTTCTGTTCTTTTACCTTCATTCGAAGGGACGCGTGTAAGTATTGAAAATACAAAATATCTTTTGGCGACTCTTTTAAGTCGATTGAGCGATATTCCTCTGTCTGGCTAGCTGATAGATATGGTAACTGTCGTAAAGTTTTATTGGCAATATTTTGACAGACTGTAGCCGGGGATTGTAAATTGGCCATGCCCACTAGTTTTTCTTTTATTTCCTCGGCAAATCGACCGATTTCCCTAAATTCAGCCTTTTCCCTTATAAATTATAATTCGTAGTCTGTAAGGGTCTAACATTATATTTCTTTGTAATGCTTGGCAGAATTTTCAAAAAAATAGACCGATTTACCACATATCTCCTTAAGTTTATATTTTATAAGTAGTTGCACTGAGTGCTCTCGAACACAACGCTGGCATACAACGTGAGCTTGATGCACTTACAGCCTGCTTTCATAAAACGAACCGTTCAATACGTTCGTGAAGCAAACAACTATTATCATATACTCGTATTATTTGTATTTGGCTTTGTAATTCGAATAGATTTTCATTTTGAATAGCTTTTGATTATATTAAGCAGATTTACCATAAAGCTACTATTTTTTAGGAAACAGTATGAAGAAATGTTGAAAAGTATTAATCGATTCTGCCATAATTTGAACGTCATGAGCCAAGCTTAGGCATATATATGTAGTAAACATACCACATTGACAATATAGTGATTTTCTTTTACGTCATATTCTTTTGGTTGTATGAATATGTATGATCTTGTGCCAAACAATCGCTATATGAGTAATTTTCTTCTTTCAACCGAAGAAAACGGTGGCTGAAACTCATCGAAAGCTTCAAAACCTTTACGGCGATGCTACTTTAATTGATGAGATTGACGACCGTTCGCGTGAAAGAAGACGAAAAGCCTTCAAAAACACTGAATTGACAGCATTGCTTGATGGGGATCCGTGTCAAATGCAGTTAGAGCTTGCTTCAGTATTAAGAGTTACCCGCCAAGCTATTTCCAAGCGATTGCATGCATTGGGACTGATTTAAAAACAAGGAACTTGGGTTTCTTACGGGTTGAAGCCAAGGGACATTGAGCGTCGTTTTTTTGCCTATGAACAACTGCTTCAGTGACAGAAAAGGAAGAGTTTTCTTCATCGTATTGTAACGGGTGATAAAAAATGGATTCATTGCTGCTATCCAAAGAAAAGAAAGTCATGGGGGCTGCCCGGTCATGCTTCTACGTCGTCGCCTCGGCCGAATATTTACGCTTCGAAGGTTATGCTCGATATTTGGTGGGTGCCAGATCGGTGTTATTTATTACGAGCTGTTGAAACCAAGCGAAACTATCACTGTGGATCGTTATCGACTTCGATTAATACGATTGAGTCGAGATGGGAAAAAGTAGTTTCTAGGAATGGGCAATACTTTCAAGGAATCATTTGTAGACATGTTTTCATAATGAAGTTGTATTTTTATAAAAAGAAAACTTAGCTGTAGAGACGTTTAAATTTATTAAATGTAATTTATAATCCTTATATTTTGAGTGTAGATAATTTTCAAAATGAATTCATAAACATTTTACGAATGTAAAACAGATTCTAAATGGAAATACCTAAGCAGTCTTCATCTGTTTTTTTTTTTTTTTTTTTTTTGAAAATGCAAAGTTGAGCCGTAAAGATCTGGACATATAAAAAGCTTAGCTTTAATACCTGTTTACATAGTAGTTAAACCTACATCACAAAAATTATAATGTTTCAAAAAAACATAAAAACTTATAACTAATATAAAAGCGTTGGGTGTAGCGTAATTTGATGCTTTACGTAGTGGTAGGGAGCCAATTACAATTTTTTGTATGTGTTGTACTCGTATCATTCAAATTAAATTAATATATGCAATTTCAAAGCCACATTTTAATTGCTTCCGATTAATGCCGCAGTTGGTATGAAAATATTACACTGTGCGGCATTGTCACCCTTCTTTTGAGACCTTCCGTACAAATTGACCGATTTATTGAAATTTAAAATTGTTCCTGTAATCCTAACTCCTCTAATACAGTAAATTAAATGTTTGTCAATTGCATTATTTTATAATACGTGGTGTTTCTGTTCACTAATAATTTACCACTCCTCTTCCGATACTACTCATAATTTTGCACCAACTCAATAAAGTTTCGGATAAATGGTCGAAGCAGTGTTGTCAAATCTGGCGATTAGCGATATTTTTAAAAGGACGATAAATATGCGGCAAAATTGTGTTTTGTTTTAACCTTTGTTTCGTGTTTGGTTAAAACTGGCTTACGACGTTTATGTTCCCAATCGACAAGCAATGGCCCAAACGAATCGTGATATTTTGGTGTCGAATTAGCATGAGATCACAAAAAGTGTAAAAATGTTGTAAAGAGTGTTTTACTTTGCTATGTTTGTATTTTAAATAAATACCAAGGAGATTATTCTTATTTTATTCTGTAAACTCATTTTTTAATATGAAAAGTTTAAGCCTCCTCTTTATGTTTATGTCATCCTGTTATAAGGACGCATATACATATATTTTGCAACGGAAACAACACGGTTTCATATTTGACGACATTTGGGGTATTGTGGATATGTTCGACTCATATATTCTGATTAAATTAAGCCAAAGAATAATTTTTAGAATGATGCATGCACACACACATGATTAGTTTTGAGTTCCGCTAAATCTTGTCTGTGAGAGGGATCATTGCGACGTCATAAGACATGGATTACAGAAAAATGTTTTCCTTGAAAGTTACAACTAATTACTATTTGATTTTCAATTTACTTTTTTTGTATTATTTTACACTGAAATGGCAAAATACGAGTTGGCAATAAATGTTTTTGTCTATAACAAAGAATTGTGTGAAATTTCATCCGCCATAGAAACCAAACCTGGGAGGTCGATTAAGTGGTTTGGCACTCTAGTTCTACTAGACAAATTTCAATTTGCCTGTTCTCAACATAAGTATACATAACGTTAAACAGCAAAAGAAAGCAATACCTTCCAATTTGTAAGCTTTAATTTGAAGCAGGCGAAATATTTTCATTTTTGTTTTCTACATTTTATTAAATGTTCCTTGACATGACATGGGTTTGTTGTTCCACCTTGCTGTATTTTTCCTGGTAAGATGACATTACATTCTCCTGAGTAGGCGATACCCATTGCTTCCTCATGGCGCTCAAATTTCACCGTCCCGGAAATGTACCAATAACTGGAGCAGAGAGTTTGTAAGAAATAGCTCTATCCTGTAATAGATGTTTAAGTGAACAACCGTAATAACTGCAATCAATGGTGGAATTGTTAGTTCAATTAATGGCAATTCGGCTTGGAGTAGCCTGTAATGTTTAAATTTTGTGGCCCGTAAATGATTGCGACATTAAAAAGAACGACTTATGCTTATTACTGCCGCACGTTCCGTAGAATTTCGACGCCGATTGAAGGCGAGACTGTTACCTTTTTGAATAAATTAACGAAATTGGAAGCGATTTGGTGGTCGAATCTGAGAAAGTAACGTCAAGCGATAAAATACCGGATATTGATAGGGGAAAACCATAGGAGGAGACGTTTCGTCTTGGTAAACATACGTGTATATACTTCGATATAAGACAACAAATTGCTATCACATTTCAAAACGCTGTTGTAAGACTTATTTACTATTGTATAACAATGATTCCGAATACTGGAAGCGTAATTATTAAAAAACTTTTACGTGACAGTTAATATCCACAAATGGTGCATGCAACTATTTAGGAGAACTTAAAATGTGCCTCGTCACTCATTACGATTTTTTTCATGAAAATCGGGGTTGTCATGGGCGAGCTGTAACATCCTATTGGCATATGTATAGCGGCGTAAATGGTCTTGTGGAAGAAGCGTCGAATTGAGATTAATGGATTATTTTGAACACTTTCTTGAGCAGCAGTAATGTTTTCAGCCGATCTTGCAGTGCATTGTGGTCCATGCTTGGCCCTATTAGCTACGTTGTTTCTCCCAAAAATTTCACGTAGCTTTCTCATCGTATATGGTATAACAATATATAACAATAGGTATAAACTTATAAAATTCGACAGAATTTACTGCAACCGAATAATTAATTAAATTAATTAATTGGTAGATTTTAAGAATGTTATAAAGCAATAAAAGGGACTAAAATTTAGGTTGGCTCAATATGAAAATTGGTCAATCTGTGTGGGAGGTACCGAAAGAGGCGAGCAGATATAGCTCATTTTCATTCTCCAGCTTCGATCTGGCAAAACGTTATGCTGGCAAAATTGCTAAAAAGCTTCATAGAACTTCTCCACAGTTATCGTAACGAACACCGCCCAATCGATTGGAAAAGTCTCGAAATACATTTGTTTAAAAATCACTTGGTACTATATCTGCTTTCTTCAGAGTATTAAATTTTTATCGTATTAAATGATAATACATTTATTGTTTTTGGTGAAAGTATAAATATTTCCGTTTCGCAGATGATGGAATGAAGGCATATATTATTGATCAAAGTACCATGTGGCTGGTTGGCAGTTAGGCCCGATATCTCCAGTAAATTTTCATGGTCGGAGATTGTAAATAAATTACATACAAAATGATCACCCATACAAAATGATCGTTTTTCCGGCATTTAATTTTTTGCTTAAATTCGTAGTTAGTAGACTACAACAACCTCATTTTTTTCTCTCTAATTCCGGTACATAATTCTTGGTAAAATCTGAGAACATCGATCGATTGATCCCATACAAATAACCGATTTAACACATATATTTTTATCTTCGCTTCTATTACCCGGTAGTACCAAATTCAGGTCATTATCTTCTGGCAACTCTCATACATTCATCCGAAATTCAATTTTATCATAGACTATAACGATCTGAATTTATGTCCTTTTTTTTTGATCTGTAATTCTTGGAAGAACTTGAGAAAATCTATTGACTACTCATGTCGTTTCTGGCACCTTCCATACAAATGACCGATTAAACCCGATATATTTTTGGCCTCATATTTTCTACACAATTACACTGAAATCAATCAAATTCGGTACACATTAAGGATTTGCTAAATTTGTATCTGAGAATGAAAATGTTGCTACCGTAGTGTTGCTACCAATTTTTCACTTCGAAAATATGAAAATTGACGTTTCTGGCATCCCCACATAAATTGCCTAATTTGACTCATGTACTGCTGGAGTCGTATCCTTCATTTCGACTATTTCTTAAGATAAGAACTTAATAATTTACTTCGCACCTTCTGCCGCTCCATATACTTTTCCGTCAATGCAAAAAGATGTTGGTAAATCAGTTCAC
>JAHXMU010000101.1:313244-362750 GCA_019455685.1 Philornis downsi | reverse complement strand
CTAACAAAACTTCTCAAAACTATTTCGTCAGATTGTAGCCGAGCATAAATGTACTATATAGGCCTACCTTTTTGGCACCTTCCATACGAATCAACCCATTTTCAGAAATTATTGTTTTTTCCTGTAAGTCTCAGTTTATTAACGGCAGTAAGTTGAGTTGCTGCACATTAGACTGGTTTGCAAGCTCGACCAATTAACCGCATTGTTTCTGGTTACCTCCCATACAATTAACTTATTTAATCCATGTATTCTTAGCTCTTGCTCAAGCTATTGCATAAAATCCAGAGAAATTAGGAATACGGACTTATTATGAACAACATAGTTCTGTGAATGACAATGAGCCGTTTTGCCCAGCCCTTTTTGGTGTATCCTATATGTACAAAAGCTTCATTTAACGCATCTACTCTTAGGCTCACATTTTTTATTTTGTAGCGCTATATGTATTTAGTTAGATTTGGTTCAAGCTAAGCTATTGCTGCATTGCAGGATCTATTTTAGTATCTTTCATAAAAATTTTCAAATTTTCCAAAATTTTACTTTTCCTCTGCAATATCTAACCCGTAGACAATACTAACCCAGATTTTTGTCTATTGTTTTGAATTATAAGTTTCTGTTAAACTCGAGAAAACAGACCAAGTGTCCATGTCTCTTCAGATATCTCCGACGTATTTCCGTTTTGATTCGAAAATGCTCCAGGTGTCGGAGGAATGTTGTAAATCGCTAGTTTTTAAAAAAATATTGAACTGTATTAATAAATGGTGCCCGAGTATTACTTTTTGAAGAGTTCCACTCAGGAATAATAAAGGAATCATTACTTTTTACGAAAATGTATCTATTTCTATTAGTGATACTCTAGGGCACATGTCAATGCCGTCTGTCTGCTGCAGAACTAAGCGTGACAAAGGCGTAATGTATGCAGAGTTTGGAGAGTATATGAATATATATTTTAAATTAGGTAATTCGTATGGGAAATACCAAAAGAGAGTGCTCATCTGGTCAATTTTTCAACTTTTGCTCCACATTTTCTGACAATATGCGAAAACAAAAGTGGTCGATCAATTTGCATGGTATGTAGCAGGAAAAATGGTTGATATCTTCATTTTTTCTTTTTTTTTCAATTTTCCAAAGCATTGCATTTACGTATTAGAGGTTATAGACGAATTATTTCATTTTTCTAATGTGGTTAATTTGTAAGGGAAGTCAAGTAAATATGGCCAATCAATTTGTAAAATTATAGGTTGTGTCAAGTGTTAAGTGTTACCAACTAGCTATCCATACAGTTGGATATATCTCAATTGACATAAAATAATGAGACCCACTTGGTCAAAGGACATCATATCATTTCTCAAATTATATGTGCGTTCATTCCTTCTGGTAAGGCTATACTTATTTTTGCGCAACAAAGAAAATGAACTGCTTGAATCAAAGTAAGAAAAAAATAACGTGTCTGTGTGAACAAAACTAAAAAAAAAACATCTTATAATATTTAAAAAGAAATCACAAGCATACCAAATACATTTCTCGAGGTCATGAAATATTAACCAACATTCTAGTTTGTAGAAAATGAGAAATGAAATCATCGAAATGAAGCAAGTACATGAATGAGCATATTCGCATTTTACATTGTTGTTCAAGTCATAAGGAAGTTTTCGTATTGTATGAATTTTTGTACAATTGGGATAACAGGGAGGAATAATTGAATATAAAATTAGGCACGGTGGAAGATTGTCAAAATACAAGTAAAACAAGGGAAAATGGAAGCGAAAAGCTTACTGCAAACTTTGCAACATATGTCTTATTTTGCTTATACTGGAAATAACAAATTGATTGTGTATTCAAAAACCACCAAACGTGTGAAAGAATCGAATGTTATCATCTGCACAGAGTCAAAAATCAGTAACACCAATCTGTCAAATGAAAAAAATCAGAAACCTTGTTAGCTTTATTTATCATGGAACACAAATTATGTCAAAATGTACTTGCGGACGAATTGTGTATGTGGATATAACATTAGGGAGAACTTAGGTCAGCGCTCTTGTTAAGAATGATGTCAATAAAAGAAGCAAAATTGTGGCTTTCTAAAGCCCTCCGTTTTAGAATTATAGAGGAACCGCTAATTTTTGTTACATAGGTTAATTTGTAGGCGTGAGTACCCTAAGGGGCGTGGTGCGCAGTCCACTTTCATTCACAGTTTAACTAACGCCTTATGAGTGCCAAATTATATATAATTTAATACAATTGAGAGAAAGATGTGAATCTACATATAGTAATAATAGGTGAAATCACGTTATTTTTATGGGAGTTACCAAACAGGGCGTACTTGTTCGGCCAACTTTTTGAAATGTTAAGTGTGTGGCTGTACTACAAGAAGTATGACAAAACGTCATATTTTTATTCTTACAACTAATTTTACCAAATTTAGCGGAATTCAGACTTCTAAGAAGATATAAGAAAATACGGAATAAAACCGTCATTCGTATGGGGGCTACTATGGCTAATGCTAATGCTGATGCTAGAAATTAATGCGATGGACTACAATTTAATTAAAACTATTAAACTATTAATTAAAAACTAAAGAAGAAAGATTGAATTAAAAAAATAGGTCAGTTTGTACGAGAGGTACCAGAAGGCGTGCGGTAAAACAAACATCGAAATTGTACCAAATTTGAATGAATTTTTTGCCACGAAGTAAAAGTTATGAACGTAAAAATATGTAAAATAAATCAGTCATTTAAGTGGAAGGTTCCAGGAGGAAGGAAGAGCGGGGCAATGCCGTCCATTTTAATTTTTTTGCATTATGTGTGCAAAATTTGTCTGTCAGTCTGCGTCAACTTCTAAAATATTTCACGAATTTTTACGACACTTATCGCTACCAGTTAACCTTCATTCCTCTAGGTGAAATGTGGGTTAAATTACTTATGTGTGTGAGAGGCACCGGAAGAACCGCAATTGCTTTGCAAATGTTTTCCAAGTTTTGTTTTCCAACAAAATGGATTCTAAGCCACTGTAGACTGCTAATTAGAAATTACAGAGATAAAATTGAATTTCGGAAAACCAATTTTTATGGTGCTCATACTCAAATCCTAATTAGTCTACGAAGATTTACAGGGAATAAATTGAATAGATTGTTTCATTTAAGTCGGTTGAGTGATGTTCGTCTATCTGGCTGTCTGGATATTAAACTCAATAACTGTCATAAATCTTCAGGGAACAACTTAAAATTGAGCGCAACACTGTGCCCTGCTGGTACCTCCCACACAAATTAACAAATTTGTAGGTAAAATTAAAAAATCTGCCGGATTACCCATAAATTCATATGTTTCATTCAATTGCATTACATTTATTATAATTTGGCACTCTTCAAACATTTATTGAACTTAGTTGTAGACAGAAGTAAGAACTAAATACTTACGTATTTACCACGTCCTTTCTGGTATCCCACATACCATTACACCAACGCAATAGCATGTTGAGTGAAGGTGTGCTTAAGTCAGTTCCTCTGACTGTACTGATTACCATATCAATTGATCAAATATCATCTTTCGGTCAAATGTGGATATAAGGATACTTCGAAAGGAGACTACAGAAATAAACATTTTATTTACCATTTTATTGTTGAAAATATTAATAACTAACTTTATGTAAGTTGACAGTGGGTATTTGAGCGATTATAAAAACAAGTTACATTTCCTGGATTATGATGATGTATGCTACGATATATCGAATCCATACATTTTTACATTGAACTTTACCAATATTGGGGGTGGTTGAATTCGAAAATAGTCATTATTTATAATGTTCAGGTAATCCGTAAAATAAAACGTATTTGTTTGGAGCTGCAAAATATTACAAACGTTTTATTGAGGATGGCGAAAAAAAGACTTAGATTTGCATTTAGGAACAAAAATTCTTCAATTTTAAAAGTATGCTGAGCGAAGAAAACGTATCGTCGTTACTGTTTGCGAAATTTGCTCCTTACATGACATACACGGACTCCAATTATTCATTACCTGCATAAAAAAATAGTTTTACCCGGGGCTACAAATCCGTTTATATCTGTGAACTTAATCATTAACCATAACTTCGTAAAAATACCAACCCGAACCATACATCTTTATAATTAATGGGTAAAGCTTCTGTTTACCAAAATTAGTTTTTCATATAAATTGCATCGAGTTTCATTCGACAAAATAAAAAATGTGACAACTAAAAAAATTTTGAATACAAGACAAACGGCAAATCGCCAGGTTTTCATAAAAAAACATGAGCCGAATTAAAGCGCAGTAAGAGAGAAAAATTCCACAGACAACCACTGACTTTTTCAAATTTTAATCTTAAATTTTTAATTTCCGCAGAATTAAATTTACTACACGCCTGATGCATACTAAATTGTACTGAATTTAGTGTGAATGAATCGGCATTTAAAAATTTTAACAATAATTATAACGCAAGGCAATTAACTAAAATTTAAAGAAAGCATACAAAGTTGAGATGGGAGGATAAACATTATTTTCGGCCAAATCGGTCAATTTGTAGTGAGTGTAACATAGCCATGCATTTCCGGTACCGAATGCATGGAGTGTAACAAATTAAATTAAATTCAATGTAATGAGAGAAAGGTATGTGGGCTAAATCCATCATTTCCATTGGACGTTCCAGAAGGAGCGTAGTTGTATTGTTGGCTTTTTTTTCAAGTTTTATAAAGTATTAGAAACCAATGCAAAGATAGGTTGTTGCATATTATTATAGAGCAAAGATTAAATCTTTGTGGTTACGTCCAATCAAGCTCAATACCAGTGTAAAATGCAGTTGCGGGGTGCAATGCTAGTGTGTAAATCTATCAGATTTGGTGTGAAGATTTACTTCGGAATTTAGGTTCCGGGAGAGAGAGTTTCGTAATAGAGATGAGGAAAAGATAACGGTTAACTTATATTATTTCGGGTTTAATTTGTATGTTGAGGGCGGCTGGCGAAGTGGTCTGGTTGGCGGCTGGCAGTTGAAAGAGAACAAGTATTCCGCTGATTTCAACCAAGAGACCTCCGTGCCTCGCTGGGTTGCCATATGGGCGTATCAAAATAGGGGTTTTTTATCGTTACATGGTTGTTTGAAGGGCCCTTGCACAAGCAAATAAATAGTTAATTTTTACAATTTACAATATTTACAATTCAGTGCAATTCACCTTAATTCAGTGTAACTTGATATAATGCAATTTTAATTCAAAACAATACAATTTAATTAAAAGCAATTCAATTCAAAAATCCAATTTAATTCATAATTTTAGAATTCGCAATTTACTTTACTTTATGAAATTCATTTTTCAAATCAATTTCAAATTCATACTTTAATTTACTTTACACAATTCATTTTTCAGTTCGTAGGAAGGAACGATTAACTGCTTTCAACAACCAGTTTAGCTCTTTGCTAAGCTTGATTGACGAAATGCAGTTTTGGCAGAATGATATTCTTATAATGCAAGACTGTCTGTATGTTCATTTCGGATTCGACTATGGATAGTCATCAACAGAGTAGATAAAATGGTTGTGAACAGTTTATTAAGTCTTAAAAAACATGAAAACAATGTTCTATTACATAAACATAAACAGTTGAGTGATGACGTAGAGCACGACGAATTCATTGGTTGCAACCAAAAATAAAATAATGTTTGTTGAAAGCCGATGGCTTTTTCAACAAAAATAAAGAAAATAAATTCTGTTCCTGAGCTTGAATAAACAAAAGTCCACTACACAGACCGAACTAAACATACACAGTTGAGGAAAAGATTAAACTTTAGAAATTATAGATATTTAAAAAAAATCGTGAAACTTTATTATATCGTAAAGTAGACAGAATGAGGTTATGTATGGAACAACACATCAGGTAGATGGCCGTCGCGGCTTTGCTGGCACACACGCGATCTGCGGTATTTCATTAATGCTGCGTCCAATTTCCTCTTTTAAGACTTGAGTCGTCGTCGGCTTAAACCATCGACTTCGAAAACCCAAAAGGAAAAAGTCTAATGGTGTTAAATCGCACGATCTAGGCGGCCAATTCTGGTCTCCAAAACGCGAAATAACACGACCGGGAAATGACTGATGCAGCAATTGAATTGCGACTCTGGCTGTATGAACTGTGGCTTCGTCTGGTTGAAACCACATGCCCTCCACATTCATTTCTTCAATTCTAGGCACGAGAAAGCTGTTTGTGCTTGACATGCCTCATTTTCATAAAAAAAAGGTCCAATGATTCCTCCAGCCCAAAATCCACACCACACAGTGACACGTTGAGGATGCATTTGCTTCTCGTGAATCACTCGAGGATTTTCCTCACCCCAAATGCGACAATTCTGCCTATTGACTTGATGGCTTCAACATGGAAATGGGCCTCGTCACTGAAGATGATTTGATTTTATCGGCAAAATCAGCATTTTAATGTTGTTATAGTGGGTTTGGAGATACCAATTTGCTGAGCTCGGTGTCGAATTGCTGCGAATTTTTCGGTCGATCAACCTGATCGAAACCGCGTTGTAGTCTATACATCACTAACAGACCCAGTTTTCTGTTACAGTTGTTTTGTTTTCTTTTACAGTTGACTCTTTCGTAGCGTTATTGTGACCCCAAATTGATCGCAATTTGCGAACTGTAGCCGCAAAACTTTCACCATTTTGGTAAAACAATTTCACAATGAGAATACGTTGTTCATTCTTGTAGTGCTCCATTTTACTAATTTAACTCACACGTTTCTGGATTCATGCCTTTCATGAAATTGTGCAAATGACAGTACAATGCGTTATTTCAATGCATATCACCAGTATCCGTCACTCCATCAATTCAAAAAGGCGTTGAATGAAGGTATGTATAAGTCAGTTCACCTAATTGGTTTTAATTGTACTACTTTAATGTACTTTCAATCAGAGAGATTGAATAATTAGCGACATAAAAAAATTACAATTGACACAACTATTCAGTCACTATTATTTCTACTGCGTACTAAATCCCACAGTCATAAAATATATAAAAATCGTTTTGCGAATTTTAATCAAAGAATAACTACAATTTTTATTATGGAGAACGCTATACGTTCATTTCGTTCTATTTTATTTATTTTGCTTGATTAATCTTGATAAATTATATACGGCTACCATCAAAATATATTGTTATTTCAAAAGACTAAGCAAATCATGCTCAAGATCGAAGCTAACTGAATACCGCTTATCTCCTTCCCTTAAATACGACAAGTTACAATATAGAGGCGATTGTAGTTAGCCAAATAAATACTTCCTAAAACTGCCCTATGAAATCTTTCACAAGTTATTTTAGCACATGCAAGATTAGGAAATGCATCTGTTCGTGAACATTTAACTGTAATGCACTTTTTAAATTATGCAGTATCTTTTAATGACACCATCAGCACAAGTACAACAGCTACAATCTGCGGTTTGTGCTTTGGATTTCAGGGAATTAGTTGGTTAAGAGCATCAGATTATAAATGCACAAAGTTGGAAACATTTGGTTTTCCAAATTTTCTTTATTTCCGAGAACGCATAGGGCAGTATGAATAAGACCATGCCAGAATTTTTACTGTATGGCATTTAAATCCGTAGGGAGACACAATAAATTATTCTTCAAAAAATGTATGTAAGTGTAGTCTTGCTGTACAACGTATTTGGACGATTGTCCCTACATATATGACAGAGATATGTGAAAGCACGTAGTAATAATCAAAGCTAAGTATTATTGCAAAGGAGGTTCCATTGCGAACGTTTGACAAAGTTTGCTTTAGCAATTAGTTCTAGGTGGTGAACTCACATTTTTATTGGCTAGAGATTCTCCATATCTTGAAGCTTCAGTTTAGTTAGTACATCTGTTGATTCATAAGAAAGTTTCACTGGCACACATTGTACCAGAGCAGTTTAGCTGGATGTCCATATTGTTTTAGGAAACTCAAATCAAGAAATAAACCAAGGGCCTTTTCATTGCTATACTTTATACATAATCTGAGAATATTAATATTGATATTGGAATAAGTTAAAATTTATTTATGTTTAACAATCCCGATTATTATCATAAAAGAAGTGATTAGTAAAACATTATAATATTTATATGAACACTCTGTATTATAAGAAGTGAAGACATAACATCCCGACTTAAGTGAACTTAGAACAAGGTTTATTTGTTATTATTATTGCAGTTATTTTGACAACTGTTTACCACTAATCCCTATTCCAAAATTCAACGTAGTCGTTTGTCGTCTGGTATGATTTTTTAATGGGTTACTTTGGAATGAAAACAGCCTTGGTACACAGTTAAATGAAAGGAGTAGCAGGCTATAAGAAGCGTACAAACGTATATTATATATTATCAATTAACCAATCTTTATGTTAGCGCCAACTTACGCAATTATTTGATATGTGAATTTCGACCTGCGTGCGCGTTCCATTCGACTGAATGAATGTATGAGAATGTATTGACTTTTTATCACCATCACGTGAAAACTATGTTTCCTGTCCAACTTTTTAAGCCAGTCGGGAAGGAACCTGTTGGCGTTATTTTGCCATACTTCCTATTTGTCAAATGAAATGCCCCTTGCACCAAATTGCACACCGCTTTCGCACAGGAAAGGTTATGCAACCACATTTCCATCGCTCATATTCTGGCAGGAGCAATTCGTATCGTTGAATTAATCAATAATATATTATATTGGATTGATCAGAAAGTAATTTCGGTTTCTTTGCTCAAGGTAAATTCATGATTTGTTGTTCAAATAATTCAATCTAATGTAGGATGTGACGCTTTTTTCAATGCCTTCCTGCCACTGTTAAAGCAACTTCTTGATGCTAGGTTGGAAGAACGACTCAGCAAAATACATGAACAATTCAGTTTTCAGTTCTTGTACGTATTGAAGGTTTTTCCATTAAAAAAAATTTTGCAGATACTAGAAAAAATTAAAATGGATGAGTGCTAGATCAGGGCTATTAGATGGATCTGGCATCACCTGCCATCCAAGCTCAAATATTAGATATGTGAACCCTAATTTTGTCGTGATGGAAAATCACGGCTTTGCCACTTACCCATATGAACTTTTTTCCTTTCAGCTCTACATCAATTTGTGAAAAGATATCCGTGCAACACTCAATTGGTGGTTTGATTTCTAAGGCACATTTCAAAGTAATACGTCAAATAGACAATATAATATATTTTAGTGCAATTCAGCGTTTGATGAAATTTGAGCCGATTAATTTCTCTTTCGGTTGACTTTGTTGTGAAAAATCCATTCTTTTGCTAGACTTTTATTATTTATTTACTTTTTGCGTGATTCTGATTCTTAATTCTCAATTAAGCTATCGAATATTTCGAATGCTACTTTGCTAATTCCTCGATCACAATCAGCTTATCTATGTTTACCTTCGGTCTTCACACAGGCCCAAACGAAAAAGTCTAAAAGCACGGTAATTAAATTTATTTGCACTTCTATGGCATTACGTTCTCATGACATTGTCGCCCGTCCCTTCATACGTCTTAGCAAAACTTAAAGCTGCGCAAAAGTTTGTTCAGTTCATTCATAATCAGAAACGATAACCGTTATTTTCAGAAATATGATTTAGAATTTTAATTCAAAATAAAATAAAACGTTATGATTTTTACAATGTTGTGCTCTAATCAAGAATATTTGAACAAGAATGAAACTCAAAACGAGCCGTGTTTACATAACAAGCATTCTCCCTATAAATTAAAGAATTGATACTATTTAGGTTTCCTTTATTATTCCGATACTGATAAAACTTTCTTCTAAATGAGCTGGACCAGGAAAATTAAGAAATCCAGTTTCCAATTTGCTGAAGCTTCTTTAATTCACGAGATACAACTTTAATGTAATTTTTTTAAAATGTGGCGCGCTTTACGAAGTAGGATACATAATGTGTGGAAAGGGAACGTTTCTAACACGATCAACTTTTTCTTTGGGGGAAAACTTCCCCGTATAGTGAATATTGGCGCTTTTAACATCTTCGGCAGAAAGAAATCCTTTTCACTGTTTTTTTCTTTCTATCATTTTGTGAGCTATGTCTGTCTGCTGTAAGCTTTTTCAAACTCAGCGCACCGTAGCAGGATACTGGAATTGAGCAATATCGTCCAGTCGGTTGATATCTCCCATACAAATTGATTTACCGAAATAAAATCTTTCCTTTATAACTTCTAATTTTTAGGCTGTGGTAACCTAAATTGTGATTGATCATTTCGCCTAATAATATTTGCGAAATTAAACCTTTCCTCTATTAAAAGGCTGCAGGGACTTTGCCATTTATCCATTGCATTGCTTTACACCGTTTGAAATATCAGACTCCTTCTGATACCTCTCACACAAATTGGCTTCAGTAATCTAAGGTGCGTTTCATATTTATAAGGCCACCCACAAATTTCCCTTTTGTGTGTAACGGCACATGTTTTTTTGTTGTTATGATGTTTTATCAAAATACTTGTTTGGACGCAGCAACTATGCACATAAACTTTGGGGTTTGCGCAGATAACGATATTTTGTTCTTGCGATAATATCGTTTTTAGCGTGTTTCACAATTATAATGCCTAGTTCAATTAGTGACTTTTTAAGGGTGCAAGCGATAAGATCATTATTATTTTTGTGGAGAAGCGGTAAAATTCAGTACCATGAGAAAAAAGTTTGACAGAACACGAAATAGGTAAAAAAACGCTTACAAGGACGAAGGATGCTGTGGGAGAGAAACTGGTCGCAAACTGGACAGAAGCCATAGTCTTTTTCAAAATTTTGTACGAGATCTTGAGGCTTACGTCTGCTGACGTGGATTGCGACGTTATCTTGTTGGAAAAACCCCCTTTTGGGGATTATTTAATGTAAAGACGAGCAAACAGCTTCATTTTGTTTTTGATCAAAGTGTACAGATGTTAAAATACAAAAGAGTCCTAACTGTGTTGAATACCATAATTTGGTTCGAAATAGTTTTCATCCATTCGAATGCACTTCAGAAATACTGTTTATGGGTTTTAAACAAATTTTTTAAAAGCTTTTACATTACTTATATAATATCCACTTTGTTAAAAAAATGAATTAAATTTCATGACTTTTCGGCATTAAAGATACTTTTAATTGGGCAATATCTGCAATGGATAATGAATTGTTATTTAAAAGCACACGATATGCAATTTGAGCGTAATAACTGGATGTCAAATTTTAATTAAAAGCCCTTGACAATCAAGACTAAATTTAATTTTATGTGAAAGTTTTTATGTGCATATGATTCTGTGACCAAGTCTTCCATAAATAACTTTGAACATATTTTAAAGTCGGTTGTCTTTTGAACATTGAATAACTTTCTGAAAGATTAAGAAACGGTTGGCCGTCTTTCTGGCTGCTAAATAAAAACGTTTGAAAGCCAAAGCAGTGTGCTATAAATCTGATGTGTTTTTTTTTGGAGAATAGCTTTTCGAATCAGCATTTTTAATTTTGAGCGACTTTGGCACGATTTTTTCGGGTTTGCTCTTTCGAATTTATCTTTAGCACTACATATTAAATAGGATGAACAGATCCATCTGCAATGGTCCTTGACTATTAATTTCAGATTTATCGGGCTAGAGGGCATTCCTAGCATGCCCAACTATCTGAAGATATATTTTTACAATATCTTCTTCGCTGCCAGTCGCTGGCGGCCCAATTAGGTAAAATTTTACTTGTGTAATGACTAAGTGCAGGGGTTTTTTAAACATTTGCTTCATTTACTTTGTATTGTACCCCAACTCATGAACATTCTAAGGTACCGACCTAACTATGGGCGTAATTCTTTAAAAGTGCTACAGAAATACAGAAAAAGAAATGAAAAAGTACGCATATAATGTATGAGGAAAGGACGTTGTTCACACCACCTATAAATGGTAAATACGTCGTCCACGGTGCTATGACTTGCGCGTATTACAATTAGGACAAATTGGTGCAATGGTTAAAAGTCATAAAAGGACAAAATCCAACTTTCATAGAAGTTTACTTTTTCTATTATTTTTACCATTTATTCGCTAAATTAAATCTCCCTAGTGGTGATTTAATAATACTAAAAAATACGTAATTTATGCTTTGAAGAGATGATAATTCCATGCATTATATACGATAAGAAACTGCTTTCGACACTATCACTTCTCCCAAAAAGCTGATTTCGTACAAATACACCCATAGGTCCACATATTTAATTACTTTTAACTTTGCTTGATGAGCTGGCTGGCGCAGCCAAAATTCATATAACTTGAAAATCAGTTTTTTGAAACAGTCGGTTATATGAATATATGTATATTCCAGCTACAATTGCAGTGGCAGATACATTTGTGATTCCTTTGCGATTTTTTTCAGAATTATGTCATTGAAATTTGTGTTGAAATAACTGACATTTTTTGCTAAACCCTTTTTAATGAATATTCTACAATGTATTTGAAAGTAACGCAATGTTCAAATGCATGAGTTTACGTTTGTAATAAATGCACGTGTAGTAGCAAACGGAAGTATTTCCTTTTGTCGGAAATACTTATACATACACCAACAATACTTACACACGTGACCAGCCGTTTGTATCTATGTATATTCATGTACATATTATATTAGAGTGCCTCGTTTCAATATATTCAGTAGTTTGTGACTTTCTCTATTATTGTCATCAATAAATAAAGTGTAATGCGATACCTTCATATATCTAAATGTAGTTTATTCGAAAATATCATACGGATGAGCGGCTTAGTAAAGTTTAGTATCTCTAATCGCTTTAAGGTCGTAAAAATTAAAATTTTCGGATGTTGACAACAGTAGAAATGTAATCCTCACAGCTAAGCACTTGTGGCTTTCATCAAATATATGCAATTCTTTGTTGAAATATCTGATGACGTCGCTTTGCGCCTATACATCAGCCTGCAGGTAGTAAGTAATGTTTTAGTTCTATTAGTTCATAAGCAACGCTGAAAGAATACATACAAGTTGTTCACTTCATTTTTGTTTGCCTTTTGTTTTTTGTTTCCTCCCTCTTTTAAGCTTCAATTCACGTCAAAACGTACCTTTCGCTTATTTATATTATTATTCTCAGCGGCTTTTTGACCTATTTTATCGTTTCCGTTATGAATGGGGAATATATTATTTGGTACGAGAACCAATGCAAAAGTTTCATGTTCTTTCACTTGCCGTACATTTGCATTGGTGCCTAAATGTACAGGGTGCTGCAAAATATGCAGTAAATCGGTCAGTTCCTATAAAAAAATACCCTGAAACAACGCAAACATTTGTGGTAGGTATAACAAAGCAGTCTATTTTCATTTGTAGAAAAAAGTTCACAAAAAGTTTAATGAGTACAAAATTATACAAAATTATATTGAATTTATCCAAATTGAATGGAAAACGTAGAAATGTGTGAGTTAAACTAAACAATTTTTCAAGATTTATAATATAATTTAATATATCTGCCAAAAAATGTATACCACAGCTATCTATAAGATGGGAATTGTAAGGGTAAAATAAAATTTTGCATTGACCGATGCATGGGGGATACAAGAAGTGGATACAATATCCACTCACTATCATTCTCAGAACTAAGGATAGTAAGCGCAAAACAGGGGCCAAACCTGAAGCCAAGAATATTTGAGTTAATTCGGTAATTTTTCTGAGTGGTACCAGCAGAAGGAGCATAGTTAAGAAGTAGATTACTCCTTAGTATTACTAAACATTGTAAATCAATGAAATGGGCTGAAATTTAGTTCACTGCAGTTTAATAATTATAAATCGAAAAAGAGAAACTAAATTTGAGAAAGTCGAGAAATTTGAACGGTAGATATTACTAGGGAAGTGAGCAATGCAATCCATTTTCATTCTCAATTTATAAAACGCATAGCGTGTGCCAAATTTTACCGAATTTCGTAGAGCCTCTTGGAACATATACAGATATAAATACATATATAGTAATATCAGTATAGAAATTAAATTTCAGTCAGAGATACCAATCTACATATATCGTCCTTTTGTACTGCTACAAAACCGGTTGAAAATCGAATCTACGTGGAAGATACCATGTTTTTAAAAGTTCCATAAACAACAGTTCTATTGTCTATGATTGAATCAAAAAATAATGAAACGTATTTGGTCAAACATACTTGGTACTTTACACACTCTATTCGGGGTGTTAAGTTTTTTTATATACATCATCATTCTTTAAGGTGAATGTACAATAAATTTTAGCTATGTGGTGTCAACAGGTCTGCTGAATTTCTTCCCAAACTGTAGCTGGGGATTATAAATGGGCAATATCGGCCTACTACTTCTGGGACCTCTAGTACAAGTTGACCGATTTTCCGAAACACAAAATTTTTGATCAGTGCAGTTTTGTAACGCGTGGTAACCTTTTAAAAACATAAACGAGTCCATGCCCATTCTAGTACCTTCCATACAAATGTCCAATATGACGTATATATTCTTAAGTTCATACAGGGTGGCGCAATAGAACGTGCATATTTAAAAAATAGATTAAAAAATAAATACAAATGGTATGGTTAAAATAAATCTAAGGCGTTGTAGAGTAATAAACGGAGTTTATTTTTTAAAAATAACATCATCTAAATGGTGACCCTCTCTACGACGGCACTCCTCTAACCGCAAACGAAAATTATTGAAAACTTTCTTCAGTAATACTGGTGTAATGGTTGCCATTTCACCACGGATATTCTCCTTGAGCTGAACGATGTTTCTTGGATTATTACTGTAGACTTTGTGTTTGAGGTATCCCTACAAAAAAAAGTCAAGAGGCGTCAAGTCTGGACTACGTGGGGGCCATGGGATATCACCTCTTTTCGAAATCAGTCTGCCAGGGAACATCTGCTTCACCACCGCCATGGAGTCATTTGATGTGTGACAGGTAGCTCCATCTTGTTGGAACCAAGTTCTGGAATTCACTATTCTTGAACTTTCAATTTCTGGAGTCAAAAATCCGTCCAACATCTCAACATAGCGTTCCGTGTTAACCGTGACGTTTTGGCTCCGCGCATTTTCGAAGAAAAAAGGACCCATTATTCCTCTGCCAGAGATTGCTGCCCATACTGTCACTTTAGGACTATGCAATAGTTTCTGGTGTTTGATTTTGGGATTTTCACTGTTCCAGTAACGACAATTTTGACAGTTTACGAATCCATTCATAAGGAAGTGAGCCTCGTCAGAGAAAAGAATATTGTCAAAATTGGAAAATCGATTAAGCATTTCATTAGCAAATGCGAGCCTTGCTATGAAGTCAGACTCTTTCAATTCTTGTGTTAATTGCAGATTATATGGATGTAGTTTAAGATCCAATGTTAAAATTCGTTGTAAACTTCGTCACGGTAATTGTAAGGCAGACGATCTCTTGCGAGTCGACATTTGTGGATTTCCTCGTACTGACTCCATAACTCTCTCAACATTGTCTTCGGTCCTAGATGTTCTTGGGCGACCATTTGCTTGTGGTTTAAATGTTGAACCGGTCTCTTCAAAACGCTTTACCCATATTTTAATTAAATTAGCACTCGGAGCTTCACTAATTCGCCGTAGTCCATATTCGGCACAATATAGCCGCCTAGTAGCAATATATGAACGATAGTTCTCGTAAAATGCGCGCACGCAAAATGCGCGACGCTTCCCGTCGAAGTAATTAATAGTGACTAAAACTCCATGAGCCCGCCAACCCAACGATGTAGGCGCCCACCGCCCGCGCCTTTTCTTCCCCGCAAAAAAAGATGATGCAATATGCACGTTATATTGCGCCACCCTGTATTTTTAGTACTATTTCATGAAATCCAGCTTCGAAACAAATTGACTGAATTTTCGAATTATAGCGTTTTCCTTATAAACCTTAATCGGTAAATAGCAGCAGTTTAAATTTTTGCCTAGTGTGTTGTTCCATAATTCTAAATTTAAAAAAATCTGTCGACAAATGACAGATTTAACACGGTACGAGGTATGTTTAAAAAAAGGTAAATTTTCAAATTTCGCGGTCTACGAACATTCTTCGTTTCGAAGATATGCTGATGACCGATGGTTTTTTTGTTTGTGAGAGGCATAAATAAGACAAGTGTTTTGCGTGTTCGGCGATTTTCTGCTATCGAAGAAAATGGATCAAAGAAGTTGCATCAAATTTTGGTTCATGGCATGCAATCTATTCGGAAATTGAAGCATGAAGCGAAAAAAACGCCCATATATATTCATCTGAAATATTATTGGTTTAAAATCAACAAATTAAATATACAGAGCTGGTCAAAATCAATTTCTGATTATTTTCATGAATTTGAAATTTCAGTTCGTTCAACACAAAGCTATTTGTAGAATTTTTTTGTTATTTTTCGAAAACCGGTTAGCCGAGCGAAAAATATGGTTAAACCAGTTACTTGAGAATGGCCAGAAAACCGGTTTGTTGGTTTTCCGTTTTGAACACTCCATATATCGGCCATCCTTTGTATTGAGAAAGCAGGTTATTACTTATCTACCTTGTTTGATTATTGTGCGAGTGTTAAAGTGCCGCATATTTCAATAAATGAAATAATTATATATAGTAGAGATGCGCTTGTGCTACAAATAGGGTTTAAAATTTGGTATTTATGTATGAAAAATATGTAATGAGACTTTTTTAAAAAAAATGTTGTTGATTTTAATTTTGTTCCATAGCGAAAAATCGAATAAAACCAGTCAAATAACCATAAATCAGATTTATGAAAAAGGTAATTTTTCGAATACCGTTTGAAACCTGTTTTTCTGAAAAAGACCAATGTTTGAACATTATAAATAGCTCACATACAAAGTGACTTATTTTTCTTTATAAATTATATTCTGAATTAAATTACATTTGGGTCGGCCTTAACATTTGCTAATGGCACCCCATTACCGAAAATATAAAATATCATTTCAATATTAATGAAACCTATTCAAGCTTTTAACATGACAATATTACTTAATATTACTTTCCATGACTTAAATTAGGTGGATATTAATTATTATATGAAAGGTATAAAGATTTACATATCGTTTTTTCAATGGGTATAAACTTGGTTATATTGTTATGAAAAAGGACTAAAATGCTTTAACAAAAAAAAAAAAAAAAAAAAAAAATGTCGACGAAATGTAATGAATATATTTGTTTCTACAATTTGGTGTTTCCTCGATAAAACCACATGGATGTTAGACCCCTTTTTATATTACGTAGCACAATCGAGTCACTCTAATGCTAATAATAATAAAAGGTTCCACTTCAAGTTGTGCCATTACCGACATGCAACATGCAGTGTGAGAAGTGCAACATGCAAACTACAAATTCCAATTTATTAGTCTCTTCTTATGCAAACTCCACGATACGAGTGAACTAGTCGAAAGAAAAACAAATGCTTGTGAATTCCAATGTTTTGACAGAAACAAATGCGTGTTCTCTAAGTAAAATATTTGCAAGTGGTTTTACACCTCTATTTCAACAAAATGTAATTCAAGATAATGTGACTGTAATTACTGTCCATGTGAGTGAAAAATTAAATATTATTTGTTTGCTGCACCTCTGATGTATGTCTAATGGCGTCAGAGGTTTAAAACAAACTTTGGATAGTATGCACAGATTTTCCCACAGTCAACGAGTTCACACATTTGTAATTCTTGCAACATAATTTATTAATTAATGGAAATATTACAAACTCGAGCTATTAGCGCACTTAGATAAAGAAAGGTTAATGAAAACTTGCTTTACTGTAAATCCAGCCAAATACGAGTATATGTAAATATTCAATCCTTTGACGGCATTACATTTAAAGAAACACAATTTTGACTGCATAACAAAAATAAGAAGTATATAAAAGATATAAAAGAAGAACAGAAACTTATGCAGCTGAGGTAGGTTTGTAATTCTGATTAATGTAAATAATTAAAAACCAGTTAAGAAATTTCAGTCAGATGAATAGACCTGTAAATCTTACTCTTATCTTCACCCCATGTCCTTTTGCATCGATGCAAAAGTGTGCAAGGCGCCAAAATGAACCATTATATTACTATCAATAGATGCTGTAAAATAATGCACAATGAAAGAATCTGTAATTTCGATCTTACTGAATATAGTAAATAATTATTTAAACTTGCTTGCCACTTACTGTCTCCCGCTTAGAAGTTGTGGAGAAACCACCGATTTTTGCCAAATCGACTTATTTATATTTGAGGTATCCACAAGACACATAGCAGACCATTTTCACTCTCATATATATATATATATATTCTCATATTGAATTCAATACAATTAAATAGCAAATTTAATTAAGACAATTTGAACAGGGGGTAATAGAGAGAGCGAGTTTGCCGATCAAATCATTATATGTTATACAATTAACAACAAATTACAATCAATTAAATCGGTATAATTGTGCTTGAGTTACTCGAATTGGGCTGGCATTGCAATCTATCGCCTGAAATATATGAAACTAAGAGTACATGTGGGCTATCTGTGTACCAGAAGGAGCATGGTAACTTAGTTTATCACTGCGATAGATTGAAAGATGTCGAGCTAAGAATATTGCAAGTAAATCGAGCAATATGTTTGGGAGGCACCACAAGAGGAATGACTCAAATGTGCCGTCCATTTCTCAGATCATATTTCATCAAACGTTTAAAGTGTACCAAATTTGACCGAATTAAGTGCATCGAAAGCCTGATTTTTACTGCTCAATTTTGGTAGCATTCTTTGGCGTCACGTAAAGGTTTCTTTTGGTAAAACAGGATACAGAATTCATAACTTTTCCACTATCTCCCACATCGATTTGAAATTTTTACCGAATAAACTTGAGACTCCAGTGAATATCTGTTATCAAAAATGGAAATGCAGTGATCACCGGTAGAAAAAGTGGTGGGATGCAGGACTCTGTTTATTGTGGAATTTTCATATTAGTAGCCACTGTTGTATCTTCCAGAAGTCTCTAGTGGGAAGATGCTTTTTAGAAAACGTTCTGCAAGATAATTACAAATAAAAGTCATTATATACACGCTTTCCTTCTTTAAGGGTATAAGGAGAAGTGAAATACATCCGTTTAATATTAGAATTTCTTTATTCTAAGTATCATGCCAAATCTTTTTCTAAAAAATATTTATTCTTTTCAGGTTACTGCCAAGATTTCCGTGCACTGAGTTGGAATTGTTCCTTTACTGAGAAGGGTAAGTCATACAAATACATACTTGGTAATAACAGTACAACTTTCTTTGAAAGGCTTATTAGCTATAACATTCTCGACAAATTTGTTCAGTTTAACCATCAACAAAAATTAAGTTTTCCTCCCAAAACTGGGTGCAAATATATGATTTTACCAGCTCAAAATTTAAGGAAAAAATCTAAGAGAAGAAAATGTATCAATGGTTTAAATACGCTATTTCGTTCCTGCCCCGAAGCATTCGCCTTTTTTCCTTAAGGCAAGGTCGCCTGATTGTGCTGAAGAATAATTCGGGTGGTTGAGATGTCGACACCTTCAGCAGAATAATTTTAAGCTGACCTGCGGAATTGTCACTAAATAATAGGCACTTATCAAGGAGTATAACAATAAAATGCTCACTAAACATGAGAAACTTTTCCACATCCTTCCCAGAAGGGAATTTGAAAGGTTTGATTTATATAAGGTTACCCATGGTTTCAAAACCGCCGGTCTGACGAGGTTGTCAACTGTTAAATAACTGTCATCTGAATTGTTATCTAGACAGTGAACCGTTTGCCATTTACGAATATGGATCACTTCACATCCGAATAATGCGCAAAAGTAGTTATAAGTGACGATTCAAACGCAATTAGGCTCATTTCTCTCTGCGGTTTCGTCAGCAAGCAAAATTGTTGCATATGAGTCTCGGAGAACCCATAAGTGATTATGGAAAAGCCATTGCATCCGGCAAAAGTGATTGTTTGTAGCGCAGTATGGTCTTGATTTATCATTGGCCCGTATTTTTTCGAAAATTACTAAAAACGACATTGTATTTCGTACTTAATGTCAAGGTCCAAGCAGCGTTATGAAGTAAAAGTTTCATCGAAATCATAGCTTTATGTGTGTTTTATTCAACTTTACTTAAAAATGAAAAATGGATAACCGTATACACGGTTAAAAATTTAAAATGTGATTGTGTCACATCCAAGTAAATTTTCTATATCAATTTTTATATATAATTTTTTGTATATCAAAATCCATTTCTACATTCGAATTTGAATTTTTGGCTTATTTGATGTTTCAAACCATTTTATAAAAAGCATTTAAATTATAATATAACTGTACCGTACATTTTCCAAGTATCATGATAGTCAGTCAATATTCTTTTCATATTTGCACCAAAACTACCACTTATGTTCAGAGTTATTTAGCAAATCTATATGATCTTGAGTTCAAACGTAGTATTTGCTGTCTTACAAATCCAACCATACACAATTCAGATTACCCATGTGTTTAAATCATACACATTAACAAAATATTTCGTGGAATGGATTTCAGGGCAACTAGGAACAGATCTGCTTCTTCTTAAAAGACTTCCCAGAATACTACTTATATTAAACAATACAAAATAATATTTTTGGGCTGAGCAATTAGTCATAGCAATCCTAAATAATTTTGTGGAATGGACTTCACAGCAACTACAAACAGCGTACTGCTTATATTAAACATTACAAAATAATATTTGGGCCTGAGAAATCAGCCATTGCAATCCTAAACAACGTGCGAAAATAGTAATTATGTTAAATTCCCCAATGTGTATTTGATGTACCTAAAAGGGTGCGATTAGCTCGTCGACTTACAGATCGAAATTAAAAAGTGTTATTGTAAAAAAAAATATTTTAGGTTTTAAACTCGGAGTAGAGTTTGTGTCGATTTTTTAGTGTGAAAAAATATAAATTGTAAAATGTCACCAATAATTGTAATAATATTAGAAAAATTGCATAAACGACAATTTTTGAAAAAGTGCTATTATTAATCACTATCTAGCCAAGTTCCTTTGTTCCTGACCAATTTGTGCCATTTGCAATACCTACGGACTATAGCGTGAAGAACAGTGTGTCGACTCGTATAAACTTTTTAGTGAAACTCGGACCGAACATTGTTCCAGTTGTTCCTTGATGAGAAATTCTCACTGCTACTCAATGTGGCCAAATTACATTCTATTTACTTCCTCATTATTTATGATTATGCCTTGAAAAAGGCGATTCAGTTTTTTGCTGAATCAACAAGAACTAAGGTGTGGCACCTACGGCACCTGTGGCATAGTCCAATCAAGTAAATTAATGCAGTTTAAAGTTTATGTAAGGATAAGTATGTATGGTATTCTAATGGAGGAGATAGAAGCTGGCTTGCCAGCCAGACACTAAGTCCGGGAAAATGTGTCTTCTTTTTGCTCTTTTCCTTTATCTTATTACGGCAATAATTATAGTCTCGTACCATAACCAACGTGCTATAGACGATTACCATTTTTAAAACTATATACATATATACTATATATATATATATATATATATATTATATACATAACGGGTTTAACGAGTTTTCTTGCTTCGGTTGTTTTGATTTTAGGAAATATGAAATACTCGCATGCATAAATATACAATTTAATGTTGTTTTTTCTCTCTGTGCAGACAGACGTGTTTGTGCATCGGCTTTAGAAAAATAATTATAAAAAAGGTTAAATATACTCTTAGCCCAAAAATATTCAGTCAGAAGACGCTAAATCAAAATTCCCCAGTGCAGTGATAATAACATACAATTTATAATATTACAGTCACAACAAATCTGCAAAAAAAATATTGTTTACATTTCGCATATCTTAAGGCGAAAAGTGCCTATATGAGTGTCTCACACTCAGAGAGACGTCTGAGTCTTAACGGCAGAAATGCGTATCTCTCAATAAATGCAAACGAGTGTCAGAAAAGTGCATCCCAAAACAAAAAAGATGACAGTGCCTTCCTAACCGCGAAAACTAGTGTCAATATGAATTCCCCCTCAGCTCACATCTCTCCAAACAATGATGACAGTTTAGCAAGTGGACAAAATATGTTGCCGCCTAAAAGTATGCCCGTAAGTACTGCCCATTCCCATGCTCCACAAACAATCAATTCGCCCCAAGTTAAGATTTCGCCTAAAAGTATACCCGATATCTCACCTACCATTCGTGCAAACGGTGATATAGTGGCAACTCCCGCGAATGCTACTCAACCGGCAACATCGACCTCGAAGGGCGCTATACCGAAACAAAAACCTCAAAATGAAACGGTTCAAACTGGGATAGATGTTTACTTTCCCATTCTGAAAAGAAAATTGAGCCCA
Source organism: Philornis downsi (assembly GCA_019455685.1). NCBI lineage: Eukaryota > Metazoa > Arthropoda > Insecta > Diptera > Muscidae > Philornis > Philornis downsi. Next base: position 340,437 of record JAHXMU010000101.1, on the reverse strand, counting down.
AAGTCTAGCCAAAAACTTCCAAACTCGAAGTATTCCAGAAACATCCCTCCCTCACAGGTTGACCCAAGAGGTCAAAATTACTACGCAATTTTGGCCACAGAAGAAGAAAATTTGCAATCACAACCTAAGAAAGCACAAAAACCTCCCCCGATATTCCTAAGGGAAGCTATCTCTAACAATCTGGTAAACAGATTATCTCATTTAGTTGGTAAAGACGGTTTCCATGTAGTGTCCCTGCGCAAGAGGAAGGTGCTGGAGACAAAAGTTCAAATATATACAGAAGAAAAATATCGTGAAGTTTCCAAATTTTTTGACCAGGAACGTAAGAATTACTACACTTACCAACTCAAAAGCTCTAAGGGACTAATAGTTGTAATCAAGGGCATTGAAAGCAACGTTCCCATACAGGAAATAAAGGAGGCTGTTGAAAATGAGGGTTACGAAGTGAAATCCATTCACAATATACTCAACAAATTCAAGGCTCCTCAGCCCATGTTTAAGGTGGAAATAGCGTTTGACTATGCCCACATGAAAGGAAAAAATGAACCCCACCCAATTTACAATCCCAGATATCTGCTTCATCGTAGAGTATCAGTTGAGGAACCGCTAGCGCGCAAAGACCCTCCTCAATGCTTAAACTGTCAGGAGTTTGTGCATACTAAAGCTTACTGCAAATTACCATCAGTATGTGTGATATGCGGAAGTATTCATAAAACTTCAGAATGCAAGTTACCAAAAACAGATCCCAGTCTGAAGAAATGTGGAAACTGTGGAGGAAACCATACAGCTAATAATAGAGGTTGACCCGTGTACATAGAACTAAGGAGGAAGCTCTCTCATAGAAGGCAGGAAACTCCTCAGTTTCAAGTGCCAGAGTTTGGGTGTATCCTAAATCCAGTTCCATCAGTCTCAAATGTCAATTCAGCAACGACGACTCAAATGACATATGCACAATCTCTGAAAAATTAGGTTCCTCAAACTCCTCCGCAGAAAAACAATATTGAAACCTCAATCGATTCCCTCATAAAAACTATGAATAATTTCATGACAAATATGCAGGGGATTATGCAAGAAATGTTACGAAACCAGAATATGCTCATTCAAGTTTTGTTAACCAGAAAATGAACTCTATAAGAATTTGTTACTGGAATGCCAACGGACTCACCCAACATAAGAACGAAGTAGAGTATTTCGTGAAATTCCGAGATATTGACATTCTCTTAGTCTCTGGAACTCATTTCTCGTTAAAAAATTGCTTCCGAATAAATGGATACTCAACCTACGATACAAAACATCCCAGTGGCAGAGCTTGTGGAGGAACAGCTGCAATAAATAATGATTAGGTAAAGCACTTCCCTCTACGCGAATATAAAACTGATCACATACAAGCCACTTCAGTTGCACTAACTGGATTAAACATAATAGTTTCTTCCATATACTGCCCTCCCAAATATGTTATAAGCGAAGACCAGTTTTCACACTTTTTCTCTACTCTTGGTGACAAGTTTATAGCAGCCGGAGGCTACAATGCTTAACATACCTTCTGGGGGTTTAGACTCGTCAACCTCAGGGGCAGGCAATTGCTGAATGCTATATCGAGTTCAGACCTAAAAGTTTTGTCTGGAGGTGAACCAACATACTGGCCCACGGATCTCAATAAAACCTCCGATCTCATAGATTTTGCAGTTATGAAGAGCATAACAAGAGAACACGTCATCGTTACTCCTTCCCTTGACCTCTCATCAGACCACTCCCCCAAAATTCTCACAGTATTTAACATTCCCTTGAACCCGGAAATCTCTTACCATTTTCCAAACAGGCATACAAATTGGTTGAGATACAAGATGTACATAAGCTCTCATCTGTGGCAAAACTTTTCTCTCAAAACACCAGATGAAATTCAGTCTGCCATCAACGTCCTCACTACCACAATGACAACTGCCGCAAACTTGGCAACTCCGCACAAGGTCCATGCTAAAACAAAAAATGACTCCTCATGTCATATTGAATCTCTAATCAAAGAGAAAAGGAAAGCGAGAAGACGATGGCAAAAGCACAGATCTCCCTACCTCAAAGCTCGTCTCGACCAGTGCAAGTCAAAACGATCATTAGCCCAATGGTCACAAATCCAATGAAAATAAGTCTATCTCTCTTAAAGAAAAATGTTCTCTCGTTGAAAATGAATAAATCTCCTGGACACGATAAAATAACAGCGAAAATGATTTCAGAACTCCCCCACAATATCCTCAAATTAGTTTTATTTATATTTAATGCTATACTTCGAAGTGGATACTTTCCTCAATCATGGAAGCTGTCTGTAATAATAATGATCCCAAAACCTGGAAAGGAACTGTCACAAATTACATCCTATCGACCCATAAGTTTACTCTCTATTTTATCTAAACTGTTTGAAAAGATCTTTCTCCAAATGTTGTACCCCCATATTGAAGCAAACCATGTAATGCCCATGCACCAGTTTGGGTTTCGCAAGGGCCATGGAACGACAGAACAAGTACACCGTATAGTAACCCAGATCAGAAAAACATTCGAAGATCGGAAATATTGCTCAGCTCTCTTTATAGACATCTCCCAAGCCTTTGACAAAGTGTGGCATGAAGGCCTTATTCACAAAATAGTCTCTTTTCTACCGGCAAATACCCACAAGCTCCTGGAGATCTATCTGAAGGATCGATCTTTTGTAGTAAAATCGAAGGACTCTGTTTCAACTCAAAGAAAAGTTTCAGCAGGAGTTCCTCAGGGCAGTATACTAGGCCCTATACTATATACCATCTACACCTCTGACATGCCTGTGCAATCCCTAATTCAAACCTCAACTTTCGCTGATGACACTGCATTCATGAGCACTAGCACTTGCCCATTAATGGCTTCTAGACAACTGCAGTCTCATATACACACATTAGAATCATGGCTCGAAAAGTGGAAGATAAAAGTAAATGCCACTAAGAGTGTACAGGTTACATTCTCTCTTAGACAGAACAATTGCCCAGCCCTCACTATTCACGGTAGTACCATACCCGTTCATAACCATGTCAAATATTTGGGTATTCACCTTGACCGACGTCTCACCTGGAAAAATCACATTAACTCAAAAATCATACAATTGAAATTAAAAATGGCTCAACTCCACTGGCTTATTGGCTCCCAGTCTACTCTCAGTTTGGAAAATAAAATCACCATCTACAAAACCATATTGAAGCCAATATGGACATACGGCATCCAGTTGTGGGGAACGGCATCGGCTTCTAACATAAATAAGTTGCAGAGAAGACAGTCAAGAATACTAAAATTAAGCAGGTCATATGTATCGAAGTTGTCCTCCCACTCAAACCCACTCGCTCAAAACCTTCAGCATTTTCCCGGTCATATACGGCTAAAAAGAAAGGACACGCTAGACTTGGTCCGGTGATAAACAGATCTGTTCGCCAAAAACAAGATCCGGCAATGGCAGGATACTTTAGTTTAAGATAGGATTAAGATTTGAATACATATTGTAAATTTCGTAAGAAAGATCCAATAAAGAAAATGAATGAAAAAAAAAATAAAAATTCCTGGAAGTTAACTCTATTTCTGTCGGTATGCCTAATCCGATGATTTAGACTGATAGTCATATATCTGCCTGTAATTCTTGAATGACAATGTTATTATCCCTAGAAAATTCTTAAGCAACATCTTATGAGTGTGACAAGTAAAATACCATAATATTTTCAAAACTACAATGTACATATATATAGTAAAACCAACTTGACAGGTTTTGTAAGTTTAAACAATTCGAAATTTATGTACGAGTGTAAAGTGTAATTCCTTTCCATGTGTATCAATTACCATCACACGTTTCTTTTAATTACCGAACATGTAATATACGTGTTAAAAATTTTCTGAAAAAAGATTCTTAAAAGTTAGTCTTAGTCATTCTGCTTCATTTGTGGCACTTGCGGGCCACAGTTTCGTGGACGACGCATCGTCAGATAAGTGGGCGTATCAGTGTGCTGGAACGTTGTACCGGCACGTCTTGTAACTGGATGCATAAAAATTGGCTTAATATCATATATTACATATGAACTTCTGCCAATTTACCAATCAAAGGGAGTGATTTTTAGTATTTTCCATAACCATGCTTCCAATTAGGACAGTCCCTGCAAAAAATTGAAAGAGTTGGGATAGCTCATTCTAGTGTCTCTAAAATATCTCCATGTATTTCTTTTAAATGACACACATTTCGTAAAATTTTCGAAAAAGAATTTGAAAATTGTCCGCTTTTCTATACATAGTTAGATTCAATTAAAAAATATTTGATATTAGTTCGCAGTTACCCTTTTTATAAGTGTGAGATATTTTTTCGTTACATTTCATCATCCTCACGTAAATTTGTACTGCGTTATTCACTTCAATGCCCGGTGACAAAAGAGAGTTATATCAATTTTCCAAAAATTTACAGCAGATACAAAATAAAGTTAATAATCATCACCGTTCGTCCAAAGGAATGAATGTTTATGTACATCATTTGGTACGACAAAAATGTAACACTCAGAATGAAGCGCCTATAGTACCAGGTATCTTTGGACAAAGTGTGACCTTTTAGGTCGATTTACTGGCTGGTAGACAAGATAATTGCCTTAAATCTCTATGAAATTTCTTAAATTTTTGCACAGCCTAATGTTATACCAGATAGTAATCGGCTATTGAAAATGAGCTACATCGGCCCACAATTCCGGTACCTACCATACACAAATTGATCGATTATCCGAAATTCAGTTTTCCCTATAACTCCTAATCGGAAGATAGTAGCAGCGTATTCACTCAGGTAACTTTTTTAACCTATATAGTGAAATTTGGTGTATATTAAAGGCTTACTAAGATTTGATCTGGGAAGGAAAACATAAATTTTTGCCAAGCATATTGTTTGTGTTATAATGCCTGGCTGAATTTAAGGAAATCGGCAGATTCTTCATGATGTTTCTAGTACTTCCTAATCGAGTGACGAATTGAAAACAAATTTTCTAATGTTCATACCTTTTATCTAGTTGCTCGAAATTCTGAGAGATTTGTTATAATAGTTTATTTAGTTTCTCGCCAAATTGTCAAAGCAAAAATACCTCTAATAATTTATTTTTTAAACTTGCGGTGCCTGGCCCTCAGAAATTTTCACAGCTATTCGTTGATTTTTGCGATTAAAAATGAAACGAAATTAAGTGAAACGTCAGAATCAAAATCATTTCGTCGGTATAAATCAAATTCAATCTATATATACAGCTATGTCTAAAAACATTCTCAATAAAAACGCAAGGAAATGTTTGGCCTTCTATTTTAACAAAAAATGTGTAGCTATCCAGCATTATAAATTCATCCAAGGAAGTAAACACTTATCACATTTTGTAATGGGAAAGTGGTGAATAATTGCGTAATAACCAAGGTGGGAAGTGAGTGATGTGAGTGTGAGTGGTGTGATGAAAATTCGAATCTTTGGTTGCACTTTTTCATTATTTGAAGGAATCGATTTTTATTTCAGAAAACGTTTCTTCAGATTGTGCGGTCAGAAAAGCGATCCTCTGACAATAATAATTGCACTCAATATAAATAATTGACCTAAAATAGATTTTGAAAAATCATTCTTAAGAATTATTTTAATTAGCAAACCTGCGCGCAGATTCCATAAAAAATCAGTAGACAGGCACAGAACTAGAAAATCAACTACTATTCCGTATGATCGAAGCTTATACACCCTGTACCATTAACCGCAGTCCACAATATTATGGACGGACATTAACGACATAGATTTTTATGCCGATAAGAAATGTATATGTTTTATTTGATCTCCGAATATTTATATTTTTTATAAATGGAATAACAAACTTAATATGCTTTTCCAAAAACTTTAAATGGAGCTTCTTTAAGCCGACTATAAAAAGTACGTGTTCAGAGCATATTGTGTCCCCTAAGAAATAGATTTTAGAGTATTTCATTATAAGATGTTTTGCTTGAACTGATAGGAATTATAAATCGGAATCGAATCAATGTTTTCAAACATAGTTAAAAAGTTTTTAGTTGGAAACAGTAGATATGCATGGTTTGCATCCTTAGAAGTGATGAAAATTTGGTTCTTTTTGAAGGGCTTTCACTTTTTTTTGCTAGGTATTGACTTTTTTTTTTTTTTTGACTTTTTGCCGACTGCTGAACAAAAATTGTTTGTCTGGAATTGAAAAAATGTTGGCAGAATAAAAATTGTTATTTTTACACCTTCCAGTATATAATTAATTCCACACAGAATATTCAGCATGTGGGTTTTATGTCTTACATTAAATTTCGGAAAACTTATTGTATGTTGTCTGAATATAATCCTTGTTACTTTTCTTTTTTCTGCCTCTCATATTTCTTCCGTTATTGTGTTTTGTTATTTGTGAATGAGTAAACGCCTGTTCGTTCGCTTTTATTGAAAACAATAGAAACCATTTGCATGTTCCAAGTGCCCTCACGTTTGGTGCTGCCATTTGTTGAATGTTGATGTTATAACACTAGCCATAAGTGTCGCGTTGTTATCATTGAATTCTAGGATGCATTTACAAGGAACACTCGTGGAACAAACAATGGCGTCACAGTGGGATAAAGTAAATTTTATGCATAGCAGCCAAATGAAACTACATTCATATTGTCATAATAATTCTCGCGTGGAAATGGAAACCAAATATGGTTTGTTTTCATTCTTTACATCGACGTTGTTGCTACTGCACTCGTTAAAGGTTCATGCAATGACAGATGCTGCAAATTATTGGCATGTAGCAGTTCTTGAATATTGTACTTGATTATGAACCTGTTAAAAGTGAATTTCGAAATATTAAACCTGAGTTGATTTTAGGAATACCAATTATAGAGTAAAAGTCCAATTACTATCGTAAATCACATTTTGGGAAACAAAATGTCAAATATTACGATGAAAATGATATCCTTCGGTTGAAAGTCGTTTGCAAAATATTACAGCTGATCAAAGTTTACCTAAACCGGCTTACTAATTCAAATTTGAACATGTCACAAAATGAATTAAGTTTACTAAGTGCCAGATGCGTGCTAAATTAGAACAAAATTTAGTGTAACTAAATGAACTAAAAGAAGAGTTATATATTTATATTTATTTATAAACTGATTGGCAATTTCTGCTGAAGATATAGAAAGGATCGTAGCAGTCATCCATTTCCATTCCCTGATCTTACCTTAGCAAACACTTAGCTTATACAAAATAAATAAAACATAAATAAGGGATATCCAAGAATATTTGAGTGTAATAGACTTTTCGTACGGGGCTACAAGAAAGGGGAGGGACAATTTTGTACATACTCGTTCTTCTGACTAGGTTTGATAATACGCACGGTATGCGTAAAATTTTATTTCGGTACAATAGTTTGAAAAATATTTTTTGTACGACATGTAAGAAAAAAAAATTGATTAATAAGCCAATGTTTTCAATTTTTTCCAAACAATACAAGAATATAATAGACAAAAAGGAAAATTTATTGAAGTCCACGTGTTATGAATTACAGTGGAAAAATTGGCCATCAGAAAATTGGGCAATTTGTATGGGGCTGGCCGTTCACAATACTTGGCTTCAATCTGGCAAAATGTTAGACTGCGCCAAACTATAAAAAGCTTCATGGAGATTTACGAAAGCTATCATATGTACATGACACATATTTGATCAGAAAATATCAGACGACATATAACTCTATGCCTTAGGTAAAGTGAGAAAAATCAGATCTGTAATTTTGTATTGTGTAGTCAAAATAGAGCATAAGAAACAGTTACGGTGTGGAATATTTTAGTGAAATTGGGTAAACATTTTAAAAGTATTGGTAATAACAGGGTTCTAGGATTAAATTAATTTCCATGGGTGATAACTGAAGGAATAGAAGAAATTGAGATATTTCACGAGCCATATAAAACGGTTCAGGAAATTACGCATATCCAATAAAAGAAACAAATTTGTAACTTTCTGAAGTCTTTCGTTAGGAAACATAGGAAGACCTTCGATTTTTCTTAAATCGGTCAATTTGTGCCTTTGTTACCCTAAGGGGCGTGGTAGTGCAATCTATTTTCATTCGCAGGACTAAATGAAAGATATGAATCTGCGAATACGAGTATGTTTAACTAACTAACGTGATTTGTATTGGAGGTACCAGAGGGGGCGTGGTTATTCCATGGATGATTGTATAACGCAATATGGTTGACGAAATTAAACGAAATTATTTTTTTAATTTGTTGTGTAGAAAATATCAGTTGTAGAGTTTTGATTACAATTGTAATATAGTAAATATAAAAGTGTAGCTGATGTAGATGATTTGGAAAAAAAAAGTTAAATTTTTATGAAGAACATACATAGAAACGCAGACATGAATGTTTTTTCCGCATTTCGCAATTTTGAAAATCTGCCAACCTCTACACCTATTGCAATGAATTCTCAAATTCTGTGGCATTTTGATCAAAATAAAATAAAAATAACTAGGGAAAACATACAAAAAGAATAAAAAAAACGTTTTTTAAATATCTTTTTTATTTCACACTTCTTTTGCGTCTTTTTAGTTTTCTTATGAATGCGTTGAATCTTTTTTTTAAATGAAAAAGGATAACACATAAAATATATATTACTCACTCAAATTTATTGTAACGCCCCTTCAGTTGGAAACATTGATGACCCACGTGAACGAGAACGAAGCAAATTTTCCATAACTCGTCTGCTTTTGAAGGCATTGTTTCACTTAAATCTACGTGTTTTTGATAAATTCTATTTTATTTGCAAAAAAATTTGAGAACATCTTTTATTCGATATGTTTATACGCTGTAAAATTCACAAAACACTCTTGAGATAAACTGACAAAATCGTGGAAAAACGTGGAAACCTCTTTAAGTACGATTCAGCTAAAATATAAATTAACGGGCAAATATTACCCAATTTTAGCTGAATTTATTGTGAGCCTAAGTCAAATTAGAAGATATTATTCACATATATCTTATTCTCATGTATATTTAAGTAAGTTCGGTGTATTGACGTAAGTCTCAATTTACAAATACAGAGTTATCCACCAGATATTGGTGGATAAAACCGCTGATCTGACAAGGCTGTCAGCTGTTAAAAGTCAGCCATTGGAAGTGTAATTTTTGTTTACCATTTACGAATATGAATCGATTAACAACTGAAAAGCGCGTAAAAATAGTTAAAACTAACTACAATCGAACAATATTTCTTCAGCGATGAAGTTCATTTCTCGCTCGGTGGTTACGTCAACAAGCAAAATTGTCGCATATGAGGCTCGGAGAACCCAGAAGTGATGGAAAAGCCATTGCATCCGGAAAATGCGATTGGTTGATTTGCACTATGTTTTGGAATTGTCACTGGGCCGTTTCGAAAATGACTCTGGTGGGACCTCAATAGGATTCAATCCAGAGGCGGTCATTTAAATTACGTTGAATTTTGTCTAAGCATAATAATAAAATATAAGTTTTATCGAAATCAAATCTTTATTAGTATTTTGTTTAACTTCACTTTCGAAACCGAAAAATGGATAACCCTGCATTTAAATGAATATAATATCTTTTTGCATTTCTGCATTAGAGTGAGAGTGGAAGAGGTACATTTAAAATTTCATTAAAAATAAGTTAAAACGGTCTACAAACAAAAACGACATCAAATTAAAATATAACAAAGGCGGATCTTACTTCAATGCCTAGATAATGTAAGGCAAGTGAATAATGGTAATAATTCTCTTTTAACTTGGGTATATAAAATTGACTGCTTAAACAATTCAGTTGAATTTGGGTAATATTTGCTAAACCCTGCGTCATTTCAACAGCCTACAAGCTGGGGTATGTGGATGAATGCATTGCTTTGAAACATGAATTAAGTCTCAGATACCATTATATAGTAAATTTCTTTTAGTTTCAAAGCCAAATCGGTTTTTGTACAATACAATATACAATGGCATCGAAATAAAATTGTAATCGGAATAAAATTAGTAATATAAAATAATACGAGTATATTGGCTACTATTGTGGATGAGCATCATTCACGAGCAACCAAAAAAGAAAAAAGAACAATTATTATTCTTAACAAATTTTGAGGATAAGACAAAAGAACGAGGATAATAATTTTGGGAAAAAATATTTAACGCTCAGAAGGAAGCGTTTAAAGTATCTTTCGACCAGATGCGTTTCATGACTGTAATTGTTTGACTGATGTCCATCTATCTGGCAGGTGAACACGATGGTTGCCGATAATCTTTATGGAGCTTCTTGAAACTTGATACAAGCCAATATTTTTCCAAATCATACTTTCTAATCTTCTAATCACTTGTACTTAATTCGGCCAAACTTGCCCCATATCATAGGTTTGTTATTCTAATTTTTGAAAGCGAAAATGGATGACGTTGTCACATCCATTCTGGTATCTCTCGTACAAAATTACCGATTTGTTGAAATTTGCAAATTTGCACCGTAGTCTCCAATTTGGTGTTCGAAGTTATTTAAATTCTTGTTACTATATTGCTTTATACTGGGTAAAATGCAAAAAAAAAAAAAAAAAATCAGCGAAATCCTCTATTCGTATTTTCCATTTAATTCCACTATATTTAGTGCTACTTTTATTGTATTTTAATTTAAAGAATGCATATATTCATATATATATATATAAATACAGGTATATATATAATTTGTTTTTTTTTTGTAGCAAAACAAAAGGGTGTTGAGTGAAGGTACATGCATGTCAGTTCACTTGGCTGAAATTTCTTTACTGTTTTTCTTACAATTTGAATAATATTCCGTTTCAGTACAGAGGATATACCTATAAATCTGTGGGTCTAGCATGTACGTACTACCTGTGAAATATGAACACAGTATGGGGAAAAATATATTGCTCCATTCTGACCATTGGGTGCCATTTGAAACCAAATGCCGTCGAGATCCAGGGCTCCAACCGGAATACGTTTTTCCGTAATGAAATGTCAATCAAGTACAGGGTGGCGCAATAGAACGTGCATATTTAAGAAATAGATTAAAAAATAAATACAAAAGGTATGGTAAAAATAAATCTAAGGCGTTGTAGAGTAATAAACGGAGTTTATTTTTTAAAAATAACATAATCTAAATGCCCTCTCTACGACGGCACTCCTCTAACCGCAAACGAAAATTATTGAAAACTTTCTTCAGTAATACTGGTGTAATGGTTGCCATTTCACCACGGATATTCTCCTTGAGCTGAACGATGTTTCTTGGATTATTACTGTAGACTTTGTGTTTGAGGTATCCCTACAAAAAAAGTCAAGAGGCGTCAAGTCTGGACTACGTGGGGGCCATGGGATATCACCACATTTCGAAATCAGTCTGCCAGGGAACATCTGCTTCACCACCGCCATGGAGTCATTTGATGTGTGACAGGTAGCTCCATTTTGTTGGAACCAAGTTCTGGAATTCACTATTCTTGGACTTTCAATTTCTGGAGCCAAAAATCCGTCCAACATCTCAACATAGCGTTCCGTATTAACCGTGACGTTTTGGCCCCGCGCATTTTCGAAGAAAAAAGGACCAATTATTCCTCTGCCAGAGATTGTGCCCATACTGTCACTTTAGGACTATGCAATGGTTTCTGGTGTTTGATTTTGGGATTTTCACTGTTCTAGTAACGACAATTTTGACAGTTTACGAACCCATTCATAAGGAAGCGAGCTTCGTCAGAGAAAAGAATATTGTCAAAATTGGAAAATCGATTACGCATTTCATTAGCAAATGCGAGCCTTGCTATGAAGTCAGACTCTTTCAATTCTTGTGTTAATTGCAGATTATATGGATGCAGTTTAAGATCCAATGTTAAAATTCCTTGCAAACTTCGTCACGGTAATTGTAATGCAGACGATCTCTTGCGAGTCGACATTTGTGGATTTCCTCGTACTGACTCTATAACTCTCTCAACATTGTCTTCGGTCCTAGATGTTCTTGGGCGACCATTTGCTTGTGTTTTAAATGTTGAACCGGTCTCTTCAAAACGCTTTACCCATATTTTAATTAAATTAGCACTCGGAGCTTCACTAATTCGCCGTAGTCCATATTCAGCACAATGTAGTCGCCTAGTAGCAATATATGAACGAGAGTTCTCGTAAAATGCGCGACGCTTCCCGTTGAAGTGATTCATAGCGACTAAAACTCCATGAGCCCGCCAACCCAACGATGTAGGCGTCCCCCCCCCCCCACCACCCCACCCGCTCCTTTTCTACCCCGCAAAAAAAGATGATGCAATATGCACGTTCTGTTGCGCCACCCTGTACAAACACTGCACTGACGGGTTGATCTGTCAGAAAATCCATACTTGACACGCAAGTTTAAGTGAAATATCCATTATCATATACGGCCCCACTCAATAGAAAGAAGGAACAAACATTTTAAATCAGTTTTCTTTTTATTCGTGAATTTTGTCGGTAACCTCATTAGACTCAGTTGCAAATTAGTCAGTGCGACTACAAGAAATCAACACATCACTGTTGACGATTTAACAATTTGTTATTAAAGGAATAATTTGAATATATAAATTGAAGGAAGCATTTAAGCTCTTCGCTGTCGTAAATCTTTCTGGAACTTCTTAAAACCTGGCACAGCCTACTATTTTCCGAAACTATAACTGGAGATTGTAAACGGGGCAGTCCATCTAGTACCTCCTTTTTTAAATTGAGTTTCCTCCCTCCAGAAACCAAAATTTTTGTCGTTAATACCGTCCATATCATCTTCATCGAAATGTGATTTAGCATCGTAATCTCCAATTTGTGACGTCAGTTATATTCCATCAGTTATATTGCGTTATAGCGCCTGGTAAAATGTAAAAAGATGGACGGAATGACCACCCTATTTTACTTTTATATTCCTAGATTCATATCTTTCTTTTATTTCTGATATATTCAGTGTAATTGAGTACTGCAAGTGCCATAAATTTTTTATTTAGAAAGGCAAAATATCGCGAATATAAAAGACAAATTTTAAGAGTGTTGGCTCAGGTGTAAAGACTATTAGAATTCGTACCTTATTATTCCCAAAATTAAGTGCAAAGCTAGGTTGAAGAGCTAAATGACCACCGACTTATGTATGTTTTGCGCAAGTGAATTCTGACTCTGCTGTACATTTTTTCATATTTATTTTAAACGCAATTGTTGTTGTTGTTGTAATGTATTGGTTTTATAGCTTAATAATACCTCTGTGAAAATAAATGTTAAGCTTTGTTTTAAATATTTTGTCTTTATGAAAATTATATATTTATAGTCTGGAGTACATTTTGCTGCTTTTGTTTTGCGCAACACTGTATATACCTCCACCCAACGTCCTTTTGCATTGGTATAAAAGTGTGCGAAATGCTAATAGGTAACTCGATATGTTGTTATCAACAAACGCCCAGATTTAATGCACAATACTTCACTTAGTAGAATTGAATGAAAGATATGAATCAAGAGTATATGGGTTAAATTTTGTAATTTTTAAGTGAGGCGCAATCTGCGTGGGTTTTCTCACATTTTGCCAAGCGTTACATTAAATGATATTGTAAACATGTAAGCTACTACACCCTTTGCATTCGGGTTCACAGAGAGAAAATTAAATTTCGTTAAATCCATCAATTTCGTAGTAGTCCATTTAAAATCTCCTGCTGTGCCAAGCTTTTTGAAATTTTATAAAGATTTACTACAGTTATCATATCTACCCGTAAGAATAGTAGAAGCACATATATGTATGTATAGTAGAAGCCTCATATTTTGTATTTAGTATAATTGAATGATATGCACCTATGAATATATGGGGTTAAATTAGGTAATCTGTACAGGAGGCCCCGAAAAGGTTGATTTTTTTCGCATTTTACCAAGCATTGCAATTTAATGGAGTGTAGTTTTACGAATTAGTGTGCGAAATAAGAGTCACTAAGAACAAACTGAATTTCGGAAAATCGGTCAATTTGCATGGGAGCTGCCAGAAGTGTCGATCGATATATCCCATTCACAATTTACGGTCGCAAATGCTAATTTTTAAGAAGACTTATAATAAATGTATGATAGTTATCTTGTCTACCAGCCAACTTGAAAAATCATGAAGCGAATTTGGTCAAAAGATAGTTGCCACTTTAAATGGTCCTTCCTTGGTGTACCTTCGAGTGAAAATATAACGTTTGTCGGCTGGTTATCTTGACGGACAAAAATAAACGTAATTTCGGCAGATATCATTGCCATTCACACGCCATACCACAGAGGAACGTTATCACGCTCCATATCACTGCTAAGAGTGCAACACAGATTCGCGGAACTTAATTTAACCGAAAATATCTAAAACTTGTTCACAAGAAGGGTGATTAGTAACCGATCCGTTAGCAGAAGATCCCAAATCGCACCAAAAAGAGCGAGAAATATCACTCGAAAGCCTTAAGTCTATCTAAGTTCGTATTTTGAAATTGTTTCTAACCAGTACAGAAATTTCAATCAAGTGAACCGACTTACATACACGTACATAGCGTCCCTTTGTAAAACCGGTTAAACCGGTTTTAATCAAGGAGAAAATTTAGAGAAAACATATTCATTCCTATGCAGAAAAATCTATCTTTTCGAACCGATTAAAACTATTTTATAATGGATGTGTCAGAAATGCTTGAGTTATAAGAATTCCATATTTTGCGGATAATTTACCAAATGTTGAAACTAGCACGGAAGAGTGATAATTACATGTATACTTGTACAGCTATTTGTTGCTCAATGGAGACAACGTTCTTTGAATAAACGCATCACTGATTTTTACAAGATTAGGATAACCGTGATAGTTTTTATCTGAGTCAAAAAAAAAACCTTTAAGGATAGAGTGAAGAAACACACAACATTGATAGAGTCAGTGATAGTATTCCATTTTCGGCACTAGTAAAACTATTTTGGTTAAATTAAATTTTGGATAAATGCTCCGAACTTATTGTTGCTACATAGGATCTTCCTGCAAATGTTAGGATGTTTCGGCAGTAGGTCCTATGTCATGAAATATCTTGATTGCCTGTGATATATTGATAATTAAAAACCATATTGAGATGGTGTGGGAAAACAGTTTTGCTGAAATAGTGTATTTTAAGACCTGTTTGATGAAATATGAAAATTGGTGAAAGTTTTTCGATCGGTTTTAATTACTTCTACTGTCAACTGTCAAAGTTATTTAAAGATGTTGAAGCAGTTTCTTCACCCAGAACTGCGCCGAAGACTTATCTTTTTCAACAGCATTTGGTTCCAGCAAAATGGAGCAACTGCTCATGTAGCCAGAGCGGTTATGGCGGAGCTCCAACGAAAATTCCCAAACAAATTTATATCCAGAAACTTCACTTTCCGCTGGCCTCAAAAGGTCCCCTGGTCGGACTGCATCAGACTTCTTTATGGGTTTATGTCAAACAAGAGGTGCAAAAACGATACCAAGGAATTTGACCGAATTGAAGCAGTCCATTAAAAAAATAACTGAGGCGATTCCAAAATCCAACCTTTAAACCGCAATGAATAAGTTTTTGATCAGGTGTCGCAGATACATGAATGAGCATGGAGGTTATTAACGGTTCATTATCTTCAAATCAATTAGTTACATAAAATAAAATTGAATCTTCTACACAATAAAAAAAAAAAATAAATGAAGTACATTAATAAAAAAAAGTTATTTGAATTTCTTATTGTGGTTCAATTGGTGCGCCACCTTGTAATTTTGTTTTCTATGCGAGGCATCACAAAAGAATAATGTGAGATCGGGCTATTGATCAAATTGATTTAACGCTAACATTTTTTTCAATTATTAAAAATTTTGTGAAGTTTTTGAGTTGATTTGATTTCTTTTCCGACTGTATTGATGTAATTTAAAAAATAAAACTTGAAAAACTAACCTTAATAAATAGTCAAATGTGTGATAGTTTGAATGGTTGCATTGTCATTATTGTTTTTCTTAAGAAAATTGAGTAAGTTAATAATAACAATTTTCATCATGTATTTTAATCTATCTGTTTTACATAAGGATGTGGAAACCGTTGTACATTGTTTACATATTTAGAAACATTTCTATGTAAAACATATCGCTATGATATGCTATGCAGCTGTTACCAAATTATCAATAGCAGCAAATTACACTCGATCAGAATTAATGTCCAAAGCGAAAAATCGGATTAAGTCGGTTATTCGTAAATGGAATTGTTGAAAAAACCAGCATACGGTTTTGTAAAAACAAAAACTGGTTAACCGGTTCTTGATTTGAAGGTCTAATGCAATACTTTGTTCAGTTCAGCAATATACAGGCAGACAAAACAATCGTGCATAGTTCTAGTGCACATCAAAAGACAATTTAGTCCACCAAATTGCTCTGCGAAAGCTACCGCCGCTCATAACGCTCATTACTCGTTTTTATAAACAGGGCTTTAAGGCAAGTCAACAAGTCCACCGGACTTAAACTCAATGCATTTTTCCACATGATCTATTTTGGTAGCCAAAGTACCAACTAAAAGATATGAGACGGTTAAAGCGTTAAAGATTCTTCTTCGGCGAAAAAAAAATACCACCAGGGCATGTGTAGAGTGTGAAACAGTTCGCTGATCGGCTCGATGCCGGTAAAGGTGACCACGTCGAACAACAACTTGTTTTTCTTAAAATACAAAATGTTCTCACTACGTCTTCGGCGCAGTTCTGGGTAAAAAACTTCTTCCTTTCCTCTTTTTTTGTGCCACCCAGTAAATTTTACTGAAGATGGTGTGACTATCCATCAGTTTTTGTAAACCTTACCAAGCGAACTATAAATTAATACGATGGACAAAAATCTATGCTATTGTAGTCTACCTGTTAGGCATTACAATGGACAGATTCAATTTGTTTGGGAGGTATCAGAAGAGATACGACAGTGCACTGCGTTTTCATTCCAAGATCCTAATTTGGCAAATGTTCAATGTGTACCAAATTTGACTAAATTTGGCGCTACTGAATGAAATATATGAACCTAAGAAAATATGATTTAAATCGGTCATTTGTATGGGAGAAATCAAAAGGGAAGTAGTTAATCGGTAATAATGTAATAGACTCACTTTTAAGTTACTGCAGTCTGGGGATGAGAATTTACATGAAACAAATTTCAGAAAATGGGTACAATTTTATATACTATGTCTACCGGTCCGACAGGCACACATAGTTCAATGGAATGGCCACAAAAAATATTTGATCTAAAGATATTTCATAATTTAAATGTTTCACTCTGGGCGTTACAATCATTTTGAGTGCATTTTAATCCGAAGCTCTGAGATTCCCTCATTAATAAATCGGTAGTAAGCAGAATGCTGAATAGAGCACATTACAAACGCTTTTACTCGTAATATCAAAATATGTCTGAAAGTCATATCCTATCTAAACATTTCCTATAATGTGCTGGGAACAATGAATTCTCTTCGTACATACTTTGCAATCATTGACAATATATTGCTGGTGCTATGGAAACTGACTCTAAAACCGAACATTCGAAAGAAAAGTCGTCCCCTATTAGTTGTGTCAATCTGTATTAGCGAAAGACTGCTTTTGCCAATTTATCTTTTTGTCCCAAATTCTATCTTCATTTGGGAAACAAATAATTCGTAACAAATTTCTTCACAAAACGTTATTAATATATGTGTATCTGGGATACGTCTTAGCAATCGATTTATTAAACATGTTGCTGTAGGCTGACACCGTAAGTCAAATGTGTCCAGTCCTGTTTAAAATCTTAAATCCAGTGTACGAAATTTGTATGTGTACTCGTATGTTTATGTACATGTCTGATTGTGATTATAAATATAGTGTGGTGGAATATCGTATTGGATTTGTTCTTATGAAACATACACGTTGTTTATTTTGGGGTGTAACCAATTTTTTTTATCTAATGGATTGCTTATTTTTCGCAAATCTGTAAAGTTTTAATGAAATTTCCAATTTTGGGGCCATTTCAACTGAGCGGAAAAAACATTTTAGAGAATCCAACGACCCTACACATATTAAATGAGCAAAATGTCCCCGTACTAAAACATTTTTGTTTGTGTTGACATAGGAGCGTAAAAGTTTGTGCCGTCCTGCCAAGTGTTGTTGAGATTCCTCTTGCTTGTGTAAAATGTGTAAAGTACACATTCTGTAAAAATGTTCTCATAGCTTTCTGTTGGAAGTGACCACACTTTTTGAAGCGAGTGCTAGAAAAGCCATGTAAAAACGTTTGGGACCACATGCCGCCCTCAATGATACAATGTTTTAAAGTATATAAAACAATTTTTGAACACGTATTTTATCAAATGAACTGTTTGCTCTGGCTTAAGCCAAAATTGCCTTTTCTTTTGCAAACTTAAAGTTGAAGTTTTTAGAACAGGTAGACTTTTAAAGCTAATGACAATAAATAAGGATGGCCTATAAATTAAATGCTCAACTAAAATTATTTGTGTTCGTTGTCTTCAATCGATTTCAAAATATTCAAAATATTCAACCCATTTTACACATAGCTTATAATATTGTACATATAAAAGCAGTCATCACTAATTAAAGATTTATTGTAAAATTTATTCATTTTCAATCCAGAGATAAAAATAAACAAACAAATTGGAACTGTAAAAAATACAAATTAATAATTAATAATTAATTAATTAATACAAATTAATTAAAATTAATACGTTAAGAAAACGGAAGCGGCAAAGCTCAGTGGTATTGTTTCGCTAATTTGCGTTTCTGCCGAAAAGAATGAACACTTGCGGAGATAGATAGGCATGCCAAAGCTTAAGTTTATAAAACCTATAATTTAATAAATTTTTCAAATATACAGACAATTATTTCAAAAATATTTTTTCCCATTGTGGTTATTAGCATACTGGACTTCATACATATTTAAAAAAAAGATATGAAGAAAAATGATACCTTGCTTTAGTACAGAAGCAATTAGCATTACAACATTATGCAAAAATTTTTTTCAAAATCGTCAATAATAAAAAAATTAAAGTTTTATTTTTTTATTATTGACGATTTTGATTGATCATTTTGTTGAAAACCGTGTCGTTGTTGCAAAAGTTTGCAACAAAAATACTGAATGCAACTTACATAACTAAATTACTTTAATTTAAAAGTGTTTATCCGCATTCCCTTTTTAGCACAGCATGTTTTGTGAAAGACCAACAAGTAACAAATGAGTCAAGACTTTTTTGTTTTTACCAAGGAAGGCTTTTGTCCAAAAATTGGTAATAACCTCATTATCGTCAACACATATACATAAAATCGTATACACACATATAAGGATTTTTCTAAAAAAAAAACCCCTGGGAACGAGGGCAGGAAAAATTGAAAACATGTCTGAATTATTCAACTACCCTCCTTTTCAGTAATTTCGTGAGAAACAAATAGAAGTTTATATCAATCTGTTTATTTCATTTGTTCTTTCAGAGCCGTACTGATAAAATTCAAAGCATTTCTCTTAACAAAAGTATATGAATTCAAAATTAATTTAAGGTAATTTTGCCATTTAAAACAGAAAAATAGGAAAATGTTGATGCATTTCATGCCTTAATTAATTAATCATTACAATTCAAAGTCTTTTCCGTTTCATTCGATCGACAAAGCCTCTTGTAATATTGCTTATACATTCATCTGAAAGAACGAATGTATATAAAATCTAACAATCAGAAGGAGTTTTTAAAATATAAAGATTGTTTTCACCAAGCAGGTTTCATAACTCTCTAAGTGACCGAAATCCGTCTGCCCATCTGGCTGGCTGCCGGTCACGATAACTGTCTAAAATCTTTATGAATCACCTTGAAAACTTTGCACAGCTCAATATTCAGCTAGATTGTGAATGGGATACAGCGGTCAATCCTTTCCGGTCATGCAAATTGACTGACTTTTGCAAGTTAACTTTTTCCCCATCTAATTCCTAATTCAAAGAATGCAGTAACTTAAATGTTTGCATTCTGTATTTTCTAACAGTTCATGGCAAAACTTGGAAAAATCAATCGACGAATCATGCCGACCAACAAATCACCCCCATCCTAATACCTTCTGTATAAATGATGGACTTAGCCATATATTTTCAGCTTGGCACACATGATTAGTTTGAAAAGCTAATCCTAAAATTTCATTTAGAGCGATGAATGTTCGACGTAAATAAACTGTTCGAAATTGTATCTACGCCTTCTGTGGTAACTCCCATAAAAATTACGTAAAGTAACCCATAAAAGTATACCTGTACTCAAGTATTTCAATCAATTGCTCTAAATTCAGCATAATTTAGCACTCACAGGCATTTATTATTCTCATCTCGGTGACTGAAAATGGATTGCATTGCTACGCTTTCTGGGCAAGAAAAAAAATCAGTGGTCTCTCTATAATGTATTAGGTTCGCTGTTTGAAAATAGGTGGCGCCAGCTATAAGTGCCAGTCGATTCTGCAATAACCTAAACGTCATGAGTCAAGCTTAGACATATGGTAAACACACCGCCTTGACACAATAGTCATTTTTTTGCGACGTCATATTCTTTTGGTTGTGTGAAAATGAATGATTTTGTGTCAAATAATCGTCATATGCGAAAGTACTGATTTTGTTCTTTCAATACAAGAAAACGGCTGAAGCTTATCGAGAGCTTCAAAACGTTTACAGAGGTGCCGCTTTAAGTGAAACAACGTTAAAGACGGTGATTTTGATGTTGACGATCGTTTGCGGGAAGGAAGACGAAAAACCTTCGAAGACACTGCATTGACGGCATCGCTTCATGGGAATCCGTGTCAAGTGATTGCTTCATTATTAGAAGTTACCCGTCAAGCCATTTGCAAGCGATTGCATGCGTTGGGAATGATTCAAAAGCAATGGACTTGGGTTCCATATAAACTAAAACCAAGAGACGCTAAGCGTCGTTTTTTCGTCTGTGAACAACTGCTTCAGCGAAAAAAGCAGGGGTTTTCTTCATCGCATCGTAACGAGTGATGAAAAATGGATACATTACAGCAATCCAAAGAAAATAAAGTCATCCAGGTCGGTGTTATTTGAAACCAAGCGAAACCATCACTGGGGCCCGAAACCGACTTCAATTAATGTGATTGAGTCGAGCACTGCGCGATAAACGCCCACAATACGAGGAGAGGCTCGAAAAAGTGATTCTTCAGCATGACAACGCTCGGTCTCACGAGGTCAAACCCGTTAAAACCTAGCTGGAACGGGAAATCTTACCCCATTCACAATATTCTCCAGATATTGCGCCGTCCGATTATCACTTATTCCGTTCGATGGCACACGGTCTGGCTGACCAGCAATTCCACTCATATGACGACATCAAGTAATGACTAGATTCGTGGATAGCCTCAAGATTTTGATTTGATTTTGATTTGATTACTTCGTTTTCATCTAACGGTGACTGTCCGAGGGACATATGAGTATCACACATATTGTCTATAAAATCAGCTGTGTCCATAAACCTTTCTTCAAGCGCGGGTCTCTTGAATCAGTAAATTCGTGTACGATTGTGATCAAAATCATACGACGCTTACAGAGTTCTACAATCAAACTTCTCATTCCATTGCAATACTCGTACATTTGGATAAATTGTTACTAATTCAACTAATCAGGAGCCTACTTTTGAATTAATACTTTTTGTGTTCGACGTGGACAGAAATAGCAAGACGTTCACAAACCATTTTGATATTTTAAAAACAGTTAAATTGAAATTAGTTAGTAAATAATGCCTATACTCGTACTCTTCTTGTATGTAAAATATCGCAATTGTTCTGCTAACTGTCATTGCTCTAAAGCTCTCGCATATTAATTGAAGCTAATTTTTCGTCAAATATCTGTTTTATATGGCGTTTTCAGCGGCACGTTTTATGCATAAACATGGATTATTCAATTTCTGTATTTAATGTTTTCATAAATAGTGAATAGGAAATTCTCGGGTTTTAAGTGCAAATTCGAACGTACAAATTGAGTACAATCTTTAAGGGAATCTTCATAAACAAAAAGTTGAGAAGATCTGTCTAAAACAACAAATAACGCTGTATACAATTATCCAAACGAATGAATGAGTGAGCGGGTGTATGCTGTCTTAGTCAGAAGTCCATTAAGTTCTTAGGACAATGGACAATTTCTTCATACAACCAGGCGCAATCGTTTGTGTATTCTTTCACATGGCAACAACAGAAACATTGCAACAACTTTTCGCAACAACGAAAAGTACTTTTTAATCCATTTGATGAAAGCATGATTAACATTTCTGAACTTTATGTGGGATTGCAATGTGCACTTAAGTTTAACCATGACATAAAAAGCACCGCTGCACGACTGCTGAAATGTATCATGCAGCTGAAGGATGAAGCATGTGCGGGATTTTGTTCTACTCAACAGTTGTGTACCAAGTTTTTGTGTGTTTTAAGAGAATAAAAAATAAGTTGAACCAACCAACCAATAAAAATGCTTTAACAATTGGAATGAGATAGAGGACAAAAAGAAGCATATCAAAGAAATATAAACTCATAATTCTTATTTTAGATACACATCTTGGGGTGCATCCAAAATCCAATGAGGTAGGTGGGGAAAGATTTCAGAGCAAATCGAATTGTTTTATGATTCGATAACAATTTAATAGAAAATCACCACAACATTGTATCAAATCATCTGATCTGATTACAAATGTCATTACCATGCATAGCTTAGCAGATATTTAATTTTTTTTGTTATAATGTGTGCATTAAGATAATTATCTCAGTTTTAGTCATGTCTAAGTATCTTAGGTAGCAATAAAATATTAAAAAACATTTGAAATGTTATGACAACCGGTGCAAATATTTCGATTAGAAGAATTAGTTATATAAAAGTTCACAATAACTTCTTTTGTACTGGTGCTTTAGAGGCGATAGAAGAAGAATTAAAGCAAATAGTAAAACAGTAAAAAATACTCTGAATTAAAGTACATTAAAATAACAAAATTGTGATTTTCTGGAATGCTGTGGTCTTTTATGAGATAATTTGTATGGGAGTTGCCAGAGATGGTTTAGTTGTCCGGTCAATTTTAAACTTTTGGAATTAAAGAATACAGCTAAAGGAGATATAGTTACTTGTTCGGCCATTCCTCAATTTTATAGAGAAACATAAACCAATATAACGTCCCGAAACTTAGGCTACTACAATCTACTACCTAGAAAATATTGATGCAAGATTGAGTTTCGGAAAATCGGTCGGACTGTATGGAAGGTACAAGAACAGACGTGCCATTGCGCTTTGCTTTCATTCTGAGCCTCCACATTGGCAACAACACTCAACTTATATCAAAATTGACTAAAGTTAGAACAACACAATAAAATATATGAGCCTCATTTCTATGGGAGATAGGAGAAGCGTCGTGATTAGCAGTGAAATTATTTCAAATTTTGTAAACACATTTGAATCAGTACAATAGGCAATGAGTCACTGCAGTGTGCTGGTGAGGAGTGACGGGGAAGAAAATGGATCATTTGTGTGGATGATGTCAGAAAAGATTGATCAATATATTCCATTTACAGTTCTCGGCTGCGATCTTGCGATATATTTTGGCGTGCCAAATTTTAGGAAGTTTGTGATAGGACCACAAAGGACTTTTGACTTTTTACGATTCAGAAATATAAATGTATTAAAAATTGCTGCTTTGCTCCTCCGCTAGCTTACAACATTTAAGCAAACGGAGGAGATTGTAGGACGAAATATAGTTTAACGCATGACAAATACTGTTGTTGGTTATTGTTATTATTATTAATATTATTATCGTTATTGGAGTATTGGATATAAATAAGGATTGATAGCTGTCTCCTCTTTCCCTTAGGTCTCAAACAGTGAGATAATATGGAGATAATATAAGGTTCTAACATACTCAATATAATTGATTGTAAGCCTTTAAATTACCGACCAACCGTAAAAATATTCATTAAACAATTTGAGCGAATGCAAACTTTTAACAAGCCGGAAAAAGAATCGGAGAAAATCCTGGATCGAATTTAATATTTAAACATCTAGAAGCAAACGTGTGTCCTTCATCTTACCACACATTTACTTTAAGCCTCCATTAGGCAATGGAATTGTTTATTTCCCCGAAAATGAGGAGAAATATTTAATTTTTCCGGGTAATTCTCTGCACTTTAGTCATTTATTTATTCAAAGTTTCCAATTTTCTCTATTTTTCATATCTAACTTCACAGAAGATGTTATGAATAGAATAAAAGCTGCAACAGGGAAATACAAACTCACAAAACATTACCCAAATATGACATTGAGAAAGTATTTGCGGTAGTTAATTTGACATGGAAGAAAATTATTGAACTCTGAGGAGTTATGTGCTGAACCTATAATAATTTTGAAAAGATTGAGAATACATGTGAGAAAGTAATCTAGAGGTATCGAAAGTAAAGAAATAGAGCCAGAATACTGTGATCAGTAACTGTGTAAAATTAGCCCATTCAAAACTAAAATTCTTGTGCAAGAATGAACATATTCATCATTCCAGAATCATATAACAATATTGGAGGGTCCTACTTTAACTCTCTCACATCATAACATTTACGTCCATCATCAAAACTTATTAATGTTTTACAAAATATGTATTTTTCTTTTCCAAAATATATGTACATTCACCGGGTTTCAGGGAATTTCCGTGCAACCCCTTTCTGATGAGTGAAAATATTTACAACAACAATCAATGTTTATAAATCTTAAAGGCATCTGCAATTGTCCTTAAAAAAAACTAGTAAATGAACCGTTATTGGTTAGGAATGAGCTATTGTGATTTGAGTGTGACCCATAATTGGAAATATATAAAAAATGATATTTACTCTTGCTTGCTGCTATGTTGGTATTTTGATCACTGTTAGGCTTATAAAAATGCAAAAATCTATAAAACAATTGACACCTTATCAGAGATTAACCACCCCAAGTGGGAACTACGCTTGCAATAAGCGTTTTGAATTAATGATGAACTACAAATAATTCCAAATTTCGAGCTATCAAAACTTCATTAAAAGCGGTAGTGGTGGGTTGGATAAACTTTTTTGGATAATTCGTTGTCGAAGTGCAGAATACTAAATTCAAAACAGAAGTATTTATACTTAAACGTATTTTTTTTTTCTTTTTTTTTTTGTATTGTGTGAATTAGAACTGAAACAAGGCTTTTTCTTTCAAGAATGGCATTTCTATCCAAGATGATCAAGATTCATAAAAAATATTCTGTTGAGAAATTTGGAAATTTATCGATGTTGTGATGTTGATTTTTTCTCTCGACTACTTGAAAATTTTTATCGACGTAATATTTTCATGCAAAATTAATAAACTGTATTTTAAGAAAGTAATAGATTTTATTACAGAAGAAAGAAATATGTAAGGAGAAACAGTAACAGTAAATGCAAACACATTGATAAATTTTCCTCCGAAATTTTGAACAGCCTTTAACTGAGGATATGGTCCGAGGATGTAGGCTTACCCATAAATTGTTTGACTGGATTTCTGAGCATTTTAAATCAACAAACATGGCCGTTTGTTATGTTATTCAATAACTTTACAATTTCGAATAAAAAGGTAATTGATCAGACTGTGTTGGTGAAAATTTCAAACCAATTACAATAAGCGCTTTAAAATTTTCTCCCTCTTCAGTTCCGTCATTTCACTTGCTTCTGTGATTCGTGATTACTGTTTACTTAGCAGATGTCGTTTATTTGATCTAACAAATTTTGCTAAAGCCATCAAGCTTTCTTTGAGCGGCGTTATTGACGCTGATATCAGCGGCATAACGGCAATAAAACTTTAATAAATATTTCTTAATGAGAAGCTCACTACAAAGTTCTGTCTGAAACTGGGTGTAAATACGGCCACTGAATTTAATTTGCTAGGGATTACATGGAAATTTGTTTTTTCGAAACAATCATAAACACATAACAAATACAATTGTATGAAATAAATACTATATTGGCCAACGTAAAACTTTTTTTATTCTCAGTTCTTTTATCGGTTTGAATTTCAATGAAACTTCTATTTCTTTACAATGCTTGGACCTTGCCATTATGTACGAAATAAAATGGTGAGCAATTGATGTCACCAAAACGTGAAATTACGTTTTTTGGAGACTTCTCATGCAATAAAACCAGAATCGGTCGTGGTGTGTAGCTCGTGACACCATCCTGTTGAAACCACATATCGTCCAGTTCTTAATCTTCAATTGCAGGCCGTGGAGTTCTGAATTAAATTTTGGATTATCCGCCACACTTTCACTAACAGAAGCGATATTTTCGGCAGTGTGTACATTGCGATGATGCGCAGGCCTAACCACATCTATGACGCTTCCATTCTCTTCAAATTCCTATATAATCTTGCAAACTTCCACAGCAGGTCGACTATGACGACCGTAATCACCCCGTAATGCACTACGTTTGAATCACCACATTCGTAGTAAGTTTTAACTATTCCTACTCGTTGTTCGGTTGTTAAACAATCTACGAGTATATTCGTAAATGGGAAACCTTGCACTAAATGGATAACCCTGTAAAACATCGCAATTGTTCTTCCAAAGGCTAATATTCATTTTGGTGCACCAAGACAGTGTTTCTGTCAGATTACAGTGCGATGGATCAAAATGTGAGCAGAAGTCTCTAAGGGAGTCGTAAATATCAAAAAGTTTAGAAAAGTTAACCTTATATAAGAAACAATGCGGCATTCAAATAGCCAAATGAATGAAAGAGTGAATTCATTGCTGTCTCAAGAAGGATAAGTCCATTAAGCTCTTAGGACAATGAAGGAAAATTTCGTACGTCGAGGAAGAAATTTATTTTATTGGTTTCACATGGCAGAAACAGAAACATTACAACTTATCGCAACAATGAAAATAATTTTGAATTGGAAGAAAGCATGATTAAAATGTTTAACTTATCTGAAGTGAAATACGTACTTAAGTCCAAGCATAACATAAAAAAACTGCCACATATCTACGAAAGTGTATCACGCTTTGTTCTATCCTCCTGAGCCGAGCGTTACGTTAGGCAACCTAAGGGTAAAGTATGTGTAAGATCTTGTTTCACTCGACAGCTAATTACGAAGTTTTCTTGTGTTTTTTTAATATATACCAAAATAAGTTGAATAAGCTCAATCTTACTTTAATGGCATTTTTCCCGAAGGAATAAAGGTATAT
>JAHXMU010000101.1:245089-313234 GCA_019455685.1 Philornis downsi | reverse complement strand
GAATCTTTCTTTTGAAATTTACAGTAAGTATTCTAATCTTAATCCTATCTTAAACCAAAGTATCCTGCCATTGTCGGATCTTATTTTTGGTGAGCCGAACTTTGTATCACCGGACCAAGTCTAGCGTGTCCTTTCTTCTTACCCGTATATGATCGGGAAAGTATTGAAGGTTTTGACCGAGTGGGTTTGAGTGGGAGGACAACTTCGATATATATAACCTGATTAATTTTCTTATTTCCTCGGAAATACAAGGAATGTTGAAACCCTAGTGTATGTTATCATTCCTATTATACCATGGGGCACCACAAATTTGGCGCAGTGTTCTTGATTGTCTTCTCATTTTCCAAACTGAGAGTAGACTGGGAGCCAATAAGCCAGTGGAGTTGAGCCATTTTTAATTTCAATTGTATGATTTTTGAGTCAATGTGATTTTTTCAGGTGAGACGTCGATCAAGGTGAATACCCAAATATTTGACATGGCTATGAACGGGTATGGTACTACCGTGAATAGCTAGGGCTGGGCAATTGTTCTGTCTAAGGGAGAATGTAACCTATACACTCTTAGTGGCATTTACTTTTATCTTCCACTTTTCGAGCCAAGATTCTAATGTGTGTATATGAGACTGCAGTTGTCTAGAAGCCATTAATGGACAAGTGTTAATGCTCATGAATGCAGTGTCATCGGCGAAAGTTGAGGTTTGAATTAGGGAATAAACAGGCATGTCAGAGGTGTAGATGGTAGGATTGAACTCCTGCTGAAACTTTTCTTTGAGTTGAAACAGTCTTTCGATTTTACTGCAAAAGATCGATCTCTGAGGTAGCTCTCCAGGAGCTTGTGGGTATTTGCCGGTAGAAAAGAGACTATTTTGTGAATAAGGCCTTCATGCCACACTTTATCAAAGGCTTGAGAGATGTCTATAAAGAGAGCTGAGCAATATTTCCGATCTTCGAATGTTTTTCTGATCTGGGTTACTATATGGTGTACTTGTTCTGTCGTTCCATGACCCTTGCGAAACCCAAACTGGTGCATGGGCATTACATGGTTTGCTTCAATATGGGGGTACAAAATTTGGAGAAAGATCTTTTCAAACAGTTTAGATAAAATAGAGAGTAAACTTATGGGTCGATAGGATGTAATTTGAGACAGTCCCCTTCCAGGTTTTGGGATCATTATTATTACATAGAGCTTCCATGACCGAGGAAAGTATCCAATTCGAAGTATAGCATTAAATATAAATAAAACTAATTTGAGGATATTGTGGGGGAGTTCTAAGATCATTTTCGTTGTTATATCATCGTGTCAAGGAGATTTAGTCATTTTCAACGAGAGAACATTTTTCTTTAAGAGAGATAAACTTATTTTCATGGGATTTGTGACCATTGGGCTAATGATCGTTGGATTAACACGAGAGATTGTATAGTTAGGAGTATATTCATTCTTCCAGATGATCAACAAATTCTTTCACTTTTTCATCACTACTCCTTGCCCATCCTCCATCTTTCATCCGTATTGCAGACTCCTGTATTGTAGGACGCTGTAGTTGCCTTGAGGCCTTGTACAGGCTATAGTTAGTTTTTTGTGTGGCTGCTAGACGAGATAAGTAGCGGGCTTCGGAGATTTCTCTTTTTTCATCCAGAGTTGTCCTTAGTTTTGACTTGCACTGGTCGAGACGAGGTGGATCTGTGCTTTTGCCAATGTTTTCTCGCTTTCCTTTTCTCGTTGATTAAGGATTCAATATGGCATGAAGAATCATTTTTTGTTTTAGCATGGACCTTGTGCGGTGTTGCCAAGTTTGCGGCAGTTGTCATTGTGGTAGTGAGTACGTTGATGGCAGACTGAATTTCATCTGGTGTTTTGAGAGAAAAGTTTTGACACAGATGTGAGCTTATGTACATCATGTATCTCAACCAATTTGTATGCTCGTTTGGAAAATGGTAAGAGATTTCCGTGTTCAAGGTAATGTTGAAAACTGCGAGAATTGTGGAGGAGCGGTCTGATAAGAAGTCTAGTGAAGGAGCCATTTTGGGCGATTTTTATTTCAGCCATCAAAATTAAACGATCTCATTGAGTTTGTAAACATGACAAAAATTGTTCACAGTTATGTAATTCAATATTTCCATTTGAAATGTCTCCGTCCAACCAATACGAGTTTAGTTTATTGTAAAATATTGACTTTAAACGAGGCTGTATGGGCTGCCAAAACTAATACCGGATTAATTGGGGTTAAACTAATACCGCATTAATTGGTTCAACTGGCACAAATAGCGTCATGAAGATGTTTCAGTGGTGTGTTTGGCGATGTTTTACTGGAATAAAGCCGACTTTTAGCGTCAATTTACAACCATGGATGAGACTAGATCCACTTCACACCTGAGACAAAGGAATAATCAAAGCAGTGGATTGGAATAGGAGAATCATGTCCAAAGAGGGCGAAGAAGGTGCCTTCTGAAGGCAAGAACATGACGTTTATTTTTTGGGGTGCGCATGGGATTACTTTCATTGATTACCTTCAGAAAGGGAAACTCATCAACAGCGAATATTATGCTAATTTATTGCAACGTTTAGGTGTTGATGATGAAACTATGAAAAAAGGCTGCAATGGGCGAAAAATAAAGTGTTGTTTCATCAAGACAGTGCCCCACTTCACACAACAACTGTCGCGATGGCCGAAATTAATGAATTATAGTTCGAGTTGCTTCATCACGCATCTTGTTCTTCAGATTTAGCTCCCTGGGACTATTTTCTATTTCCAAACTTGAAGAAATGGCTCGGTGGTAAACGATTTGCCAACAATGAAGAAGTGGAGTCTGCAGCTGATGGCTAGTTTGGAGAGTTCTTACTTTCAATGGGGTATAGATGTTATTGAATATCGAAAAAGTGTATCGAATTAAAAGGAGGTTATCTCGACAAATAAAGAAGGTTTTTCGAAACTTTTTTGTATCTTTTTTATTTGGCCAGCTAATTTTGGGACGTGCTTGTATTGTAAGTATATTTACATATGTATATGACAAATAAAGAAAGGAAATTTTGTTTTTCATTCGTCATTTTTTTAGTATTTTTGAAGAAAGAGTTATAATGATATTAAGAGTTCGGGATATGTGCAATTTTTTAAATTGTTCACACCCGTTATGCTAACTCTCCGGTTCCTATACAGCTTTACAGACAGACTGGTGTTATTGATCCAGCGTTATGTTAAAACTTCTTCATTGAGTCAAGCTTTGCATAAAGCATTAAATGCCTTGAGCTTGAATAAACTAAAAAACAAAAATTTATGTCTAACATAGCTTTTCAAAAAAACTGTACAAATGCAACTACATTTTAAACACGGTTATATTTTATTATTTGAAAAGATGCCCACGGCTGAAACTAAACAGTAAGTAAGTAAGAAATATAAGCAGTAAGGGCCATGTCATCTACAATTTATATATGTATATCTTTGTTATGAAATTGTGTTACTTAATTACTTTTTTTTTTTTTGTAAGGCTATAAATATTTTACGTAGTTACCTTACTTTAGAAATTATATTGTGAATCAGTTAAATTTCGGTAAAACCAGGTACAACAGGACACGATGGTATCCCTCGTTGGTGTCACCCATTTGCGAAAAATAATTATATCATAGCGTAGGTAACAGCTGAACAGCTCTGTGGGCATGGAATGGGAAACGTGATATTAACGAATTTTTGCCGTTTCTCCATCTTTTACCGCAAGTTGAGTAATTATAAAATCAATAGAATAGTACTGAAAAGAATTATAATCGGCTAGAAACTTTTCACTGTACATGCTGATGCAATTCGAATTTGCCATTCTGAACTTTTTTGCAGAATTGATTGGGTAACGTTTCTTTCGCCATATATCATATGCCGTAATATCAACCCACTAACTGACAATGCTCTTTCCATGTGGACTATTACAATCAGTGTATGACATTTTTAAGAATTCTTCTACAAATAGCTCAATGTGCGGAAAATGCAATAATGGACATAGAAAGCGTCACCACAGAGGCGAAAAAGTAAGGAAAAAGGAGTAAAAAGGAAATGAAATCATATTCAAACCTTGAACAGACACTCATTAGCTAAGAATGAAATACGAATGCCAAAATGATTCCCACCACATAAAGCCAGTGTGCGATGTGATTTGGGTGGTTGGTGCTTAATGGTAGGATAGCCAAATGGAAAATCTGTAAATGAAATAAAGTTGATCCAAGTAATAATAATATTGTGCGAATAATTTGAGCATTTTTCACAACATATCACAAGGCTTATGATTGATTTTTTAATGGTGAATTGCACATGTACGCAAGACACTATAATATAATAATATAATGTATATTAAGAAAAAAGCCAATACCGGGGGTGAGTGAAATAATATTAATTCTGTGTTGATTGACTAATGAATGACTCTCCGAGTTAAACCTTCAATCAAAAAAGTGCTAACAATTACTAAGACTAAGGAATAAACGAAGTGTGCCAATTTTTAACCCTTAAACAGAAAAGAACGTCCACTCAAGAAAATCTATGTGTAGGCGTAAGATTGGTAACCACCGAATGTAAATATTATACAGGGTGGCCCAAAATGACCGAAGTGGTGTGAATTGCTTATAACTTTTTATTTAAGACATATTTTTTTAAATTTTTTTTTTAAATACAGTAAATTTATGGGGAATATTTTTAGATTAGTTATTAAAAATGATATCCCGCAAGTGGTGGCCATTTTCTGCTTCACACAAATGTGCTCTTTCCAACACATTTTCCATGACCTTTCGCAAAATTTCCGGTGTTATGTTGTTAATTTCGTCTCGAATATTGGAAAAATTTGCAACAAGACTGTTTATTGTTGACTGAGAGGGTGTAACCCGTACATTAAATTGACGACGGTATGCACGCTGAGTCAACACAATGGACCGTTGATTTACAAAGTAAATTTCAACGATTTGGGCACGTTGTTCAGTTGTG
This sequence comes from Philornis downsi, assembly GCA_019455685.1. Classification (NCBI taxonomy): domain Eukaryota; kingdom Metazoa; phylum Arthropoda; class Insecta; order Diptera; family Muscidae; genus Philornis; species Philornis downsi. The sequence goes on along the minus strand of JAHXMU010000101.1, from coordinate 308,279 downwards.
TATTGCTCCATTATAAATTCTCCAAGCCTTCTTTACAAAATACTAAAAAGAAAAGAAAAGAAATTATAATAAAAAAGTTATAAGGAATTCACACCACTTCGTCCATTCTGGGTCACCCTGTACATTCAAAAGAATAATGGTGAGCTATTCACGACTAGAAAATCTTGCAGGTTTTAAGTTTAAAATCAGGTCTCTATTCAGTAATAATAATTTGTATAAAGGCATCCGTACGAGTATTTATGTAATCACCTTTAAAGATACGCATGTCCATTAGGGTGGATCAGTTCCCATACTATGAAAAAGGATTTGTCAAGACAATAACAAAAATTTTTAAATTATTTTTTTGTCATGTCCTAAACATCGTACGTTTTACATGCACAACCATTTTTGATTTAGAAATACTTTGCCGACATTCTACATATTTCTGCAGTAGAGGCGTCTGAAATACGTGGACATTAAAATTCGATGTATTTTTGCCTAAATATGGATGAAATGTGGAGGAAGATATTTCAAAAGCTAAGAAAGCTATACAATTTTCGTTTGGTCTATTAAATGTGTATTGTCAGTTACATCATCATACAGCTTCCATCTATATTTCACTCTAAATAAAATTTTACCTGCAAGTTGCTGACAAATATGAGTGAGTTACATAACAAATGAGTTCCAACGACCACCGAAGTGCGATTTTTACATTTTGATAAACCATAGGCTATAAATATTATAACATTCAATTGAATGGATGAAATTATTTAATTGAGGCTTTTTTTTAACAACTTAGGAGTAAGTTAACTAATTAACAAAATAAGAAAATCTTAAGATTATAGCGTATTGTCCTAATTAACGATATTTACAGCTTCGTGTTTTACCACAATACATGTTAACATATTTCAACAACATAATCGACCTTGCTCCCGAGTCTTTCATTTACATGAGCGAAGATACTCTCTTAAATGTTATTAAAGCTAAGTTAAAATTAGATAACAACAAACAAGAAAATTAATAAAAGAAAATCAAATTTAAAAATACAATTTAAAAAAAAAAAGTTACAAAACCAAAAATGGAAGATACTTCGGTTATCCTCGATGCGTATTCGGTAGAACGTTATCAAAAAAATACTTGTCTTCTATATAATATTATGAAAGTGAAATAAATATAATAATAAAATAAGTTTTCGAGAGTTCGTGGACGAAATTTGTTAAATAAGCAAATAAACCACATCCATGTCCTAAAATATTCTCAAAAATACTCAACATTAAGAAGCATACGAGTACTTTTAGGAATACGTTTTTGTGTGTTACTCCGTTTACATACTACATTCCTTATATTTTGAGTTCAATTCGAAATAATCTTAAATATTTTACACATATGACATCATTCAATTTAAGCCAATGCGTAGATTTGTTGGTTAAATACAGCTTAATGGGCGGAATTTTCATCGGTTTTTTTTTTTTTTTTGGTCGCGTTAAGCCGAGTTATTGTGCTCTGGATACACAGAAAATATGGAAGTTTAATCAAAGCCATTTCACACATAATTACAACTAAATCGCATAATTGTGATGAACTGAAATTTTTTTAATTTAAAACTATTTTAAGGGCACAAGGTATGACATATTCTGTCTGGTTTGACTTTAACACTTATAAGTAATGAAATTGTGTCATTGTAACTCACCTGCTTGAGTTTATATGCGAAATATTTTTTTTTTTTTTTGTTCATGTTATCCGAGACGTAGGCGTGGTTGTACACAAAAAGGAAAACTTTCCAATTTATTTCAATAACGAATCGGCAAATCTGATAAGTAATTGGTGATGGACGAACCATCCCATGCTACTAAAGCTCCGGATAAATTTCCGCCCGACAAGAGTTTAATCGGAACAAAAAGACTAAAGCAAAGCGTTGGTCTTTCCTCTGCAAGAATTCTGGTAATTCAACGGTCGCCATTCCTAAGGGAAAAATTCCAGTAACTGAGAACATTTGTTTTCGAGATCAAACATCTGCTCATGGACAAATGAGAGAGATATTTTTAACGCCAAATCAATGGACTATGAAGATTTTCATCTGATGAAGAGACATTTCTATTGGCCACAGGGAAGAAGCCAAGATCCGCCAAATACAAGGAAGATTCCAATATAAATAATGGTAAGTCAACCGGCAGAGCGAATAGATTTAGTGTTCTAGGAGAACTGCAATTTGCGTCCGATTTTTTTTCTAAGACACAAAATCACACACAAAATCGCAAAAATACTAATGCAGAGAAACATGTAAAACACAATGGCGGATCGTTCTGTCCGCCAATTTTTTTATATAATGTATATGTAAATATAGGGCACACTGTTGACCAGCTGAAAAATACAAATATTATATACAAAATTGTAGATTCAAGAAAATACAGGATGGACCATAAGGGTGTTGCCGGTTTAAATATTCATTAAAAAAAAAACTATGAAATATAAAAAAATATATTTTTGTATTTTTAAAAAGTAGAAGCATGGGAATTTTTAAGACTTAAAAATAATGTTGTCCAAATGGCTTCCCTCGGCTGCTTGACACTCTTGGAACCGAAGTCGCAAATTTTATTTTATTTTGTTACTTTCCTGAATAATGCTCCTCCTCTTCAACTGCTCTAAATTGGTCGGATCATTCTCGTAGACTACCGATTTGAGGTAGCCCCATAGAAAATAATCGCATGGAGAGAGATCGGGGCTACGTGGGGGCCATTCAATATCTCCCCTTTTCCAAATGAGTTTTCCAGGAAAAACAAAGTTAAGTCGGTTATTGGCATCATCGGGTTTTAATTCTTGGACTATCTGAATCTTATAAGCCTTCAAATGCAAATCACGTTTCAAAATTCGTCGTAAAGTTGTTCTTTTGATATCCAAAGACTGACTTCTCTTACGTGTTGACTGTTGCGGATTTCGCTGAACTGAAACACGAACACGCTCCACAATGTCGGCTGATCTTGCAGAAACTGGGCGACCACGAACCGTAATTGGTACTGTTGAGCCGGTTGTTTCGAACATTCTGATCCATTTTCGTATCGCATTGGCGCTTGGAACTTCACTTAAATCGTGTAAACCGCTCGGACACAAAATGCACGCTGCACTCCCGTGTACGGTTCCATGGCGACTAAATTTCCAGGAAGCGGCGCAGCGAACAACATATCCCCCGCCTCCCCGCGCGCGCGTTACCGAGAAATTGAAGAATTAAATCGCCAACACTCATATGGCCCACCCTGTATATATTATGCCCGAAAGCATGATGTGGTATTATTCGAGAGACTTATGACAGTGGTTTTATATGACCTGTAAAAGATAAATAGAATGGACTTGAATAAAGTTCTATAAGAAGCAAGACAAATCTTTCAATGAAATGCAACTGATTTGCGTTGCAATTAGTACATTAGGAGAAAGAGGAAAGAACATAGTAACTTCAGCGAGCATAGGTGTAAATATTCAGTTAGCAATGAATTTCATATTTTAGGACGGAAAATCATGTGATACCATAACCCTAGACGTTTATCTGTGGGACTACGAAATGTCCGACATTTTCTTGGATAAGCCGACTATAACTGAGAAAAGACTACGGACATTACTCATTCACTTATTTGGTTTGTCAGAATAGAACGTATTAGAGGCAACCAATCTTTAAACATGAAGCTCATAGACTGGATTTTTAAATTGGCATTTGGTATCTCTTAACAAAGCTACTGTTATTGCAGAAACGACTTCAGACAATTGAATTTAAATTACTACAGAGAAATAATCTCCCTTTGGGACCCAAAAGCTAAAATATTCAAACCTGTAGAGAGAATCTGAGAAGATCGAGATCATTTCTCTGTAGTATTCTCCTCTTTGCTTTAAAGCCGAAAATATTGACTTTGTTATCTGGGTTATCTAGAACTGTTATGGGATAAACTAATAACGCTTATTGTGACATTCGTCGAATAAGCTGATTTAACATAAATCGATTGTACGCCCGTAACGTAGGATTGGAATGCGTGATTGAACTGCAGTGTGTGAATGAGGAGTTACATGGAACAAATTGAATTTTGTAAAATAGGTCAATTTGTATGAGAGGCAACAGAAAGAATTGGTCAGTATATCCCATTTTCAATTCCCGGCCATGACCTGGCAAATTATTAGGCTGTTTAAGTTTTAAAAACGTTTATAACATTTTACGACAGTCATCCCACCTAGCAACAGTCCAGCCAGACAGCACCGCTCAATGAACTTGAATTGGTGAGACAGTGAACATCGACATAAATAAAATAGATATAAGCAATACGTATGGATAAGATGGTGATGCAATTTTGCTCTCTTATGAAAATATAGATATAATGGACAAAATCAAAGGACACAGATTGAAGCACAAATGAAGGGTGTCCCAACAAGAACGCAAGATTTAAACTGAATTGAATTGTTTCTCTGGCTCTATGACATGTGGCGCCGTCTTGTTGAAACCACATGCCCTCCACATTAATTTCTTCAATTCTAAGCACGAAAAAACTGGTTATCATTTCACGATACCGAACACCATTGACTGTTTGTGCTTGACATGCCTCATTTTCATAAAAAATGGTCCAATGATTCCTCCAGCCCAAAATCCACACCACACCGTGACACGTTGAGGATACATTTGCTTCTCGTGAATCACTCGAGGATTTTTCCCACCCCAAATGTGACAATTCTGCATATTGACGAGCCATCAAGATGGAAATGGGCCTCGTCACTGAAGATGATTTTATCGGCAAAATCAGCATTTTCATGTTGTCTCTCTAATACCCAATTAACGAACTCCCTTCGCTGTCCATGGTCAGTTGGCTTCAGTTCCTGAGTCAATTGAACTTTGTATGCATGAAGATGCAAATCTTTCGTCAAAATTCGCTGCATAGTGGATTTGGAGACACCAATTTGCTGAGCTCGGTGTCGAATTGAGGTGGATGGAGTTTGAGCGACATCATCACGTACAGCTGCGACATTTTCGGTCGATCGACCTGGTCGAAGATGCGGTGTTGTCTTTACATCACTAACAGACCCAGCTTTGGCAAATTTATCCATTAATCTGTTTACAGTTGACTCTTTTGGAGCATTATTGTGAGAAAACCTTTCATCATTTTGGTAAAACAATTTCACAATGAAAATGCGTTGTTCATTCGTGTAGCGCTCCATTTTTACTAACCTCGTACCTTCTACTAGCAAACAATAACAATTGCTCAAATGTCAAACAATGACACTTCAAATGGCGGCAAATTTAAATCTTGCGTTCTTGTTGGGACACCCTTTATTAACATCGAGCTGAATTCTACTCTTGGCGAGTCTGCTCCTTTGTCTACGACTATAAAATATTGAGTAGCAGGGTTTAAATGAGGCTGTACGAGCTGCCAAGATGTACACCGCAACGATTGAAGTGTCCACGCCAGACACTGTTAAGAAAATCCAAAAAATGGTATTGGATGATAGTCGGCTGAAGGTGCGTGAGGTAGCATTTCAAAGAAATAGGCATTTCAAAAAGTGTTATACATCCTATATTGACTGAAAGTATGAATGTGAGGAAGCTGCACGCAAGATGGGAGCCGTGCTTTCAATAGAGCAAAGACAGCATCCTGAAGGTATTTCAGTAGAGTGTTTGGCGATTTTTCACCGCAATAAAGCCACATTTTTGCGTCGATTTATAAACATGGATGAGACATGGTGTACGAGATTTTTGGCTAGATGAGCCACAATGAACACAGAATAAAACACTTAGGCTACTTGAGCTAGAAGAAAGAAAAGCAATGTTTATATTTTTAGTTTTTTACAGACCACTGTATTATTTTATTGACTATAAAATAATGAGTGGTCTTGTTGAACACTTAATATAAATTATAGTTATAATTGCAGCAAGGCAGAGTTATTTTAACAAATACAATATTTGCAGCAGGGCAGAATTACTTTAAACAGCAAGGCAGAGATATTTTTAACAAAGGCAATTGTTTGCAGCAAGGCAGATAAGAACTGTGTCGATCGACTTCAACTTACTAACTGACGAGCCTTCATAGGCAAAAGCTCAAAAGAAAATTGCCAAAGATTTGCAATTAGCAGACAACAACAACAAGAGTTCCCGTCGCCTATACATAGATTCAGTTTTAGAACAGAGTTCAATATATACCTATACATAGACATGGCAAGAGGGGAACACTATTTCGTACATACACATGTCGCGACAAACATATGACAAATAAATACCGGTGGACTGATCAATAACAACAACAAGAACAGACTGGATGAAATAAGCTAAGCGGTTCACTGCATGTTGTTGTTATAGCGATAGTTCGAGTTAGAGCAAAATATAGTTGTGACCAAAATTATAGCACAATAAAATAAATAATAAATTTACATAAAATTTAAATGTATTTAAAACAGGAAACTTGTATAAATATAATAAAATCTCCAACACACGGGTTTACCACTCTACACCTGAGAAAAAGGAACAGTTAAAGCAGAGGGAGAATCGTGTCGAAAGATGGCGAAGACGGTTCTATCCGCAGGCAACATTATGGCGTTTTTTTTTTGGGATGCGCATGGGATTATTTTTATTGACCACCTTCAGAAAGAAAGAACCATCAACAGCGAATATTATGCTAATTGTAACGTTTAGGTGATGATTATGAAAGTACGGAAAAAAGACCGCATTTGGCGAAAAATAAAATGTTGTTTTATCAAGACAATGCTCTAGTTCACACACTATGGCGATGGCCAAAATTAATTGATTAAAGTTCGAATTGGTTCATCACCCACCATATTCACTAAATTTAGACTGCACGGACTATTTTCTACTTCCAAACTTGAAAAATGGATCGGTGTTTAAAGATTTGCCAACAATGAAGAGGTGAAGAGTGCCTATTTTAAGGAGTTTGACAGTTCCTACCATAAACAGAGTATAGGAGTTATTGAATATCGCTGCAAAAAGGAGATTATGTTGAAAAATAAAGAAAATTTTTCCCAACTTTTTTTGTGTCTTCTTCGTAAGGTGGGCTAGTTTTGGGACCGCGCTGATAGTTCGCAAGCAACAATCTTCTCGTAATCTGCAGGTCGACATCAATGACATCAACATCGACATCCGTTGGTGAAAATAGGATTGGAATGGTAGAAGGGGCGTGGGAAATCGTCGAGTTCTTACCAACAAATGCTGAATTAAATGAATTAAATCACAATTAAAAAAATAATTTAACTTATTTGTTGTAGATTATGTTTATTATACCTTATTACTTTCGTTTAGAAATTTTGGAGAACCCATTAAATTTTGCTAAATCGTCTAATTTGAGAGGGATACCCAAAGGGAAGGGTATACAGAATTTAGAACAATAGAATGGAAGAAATGAACATAGGAAAATGTGTGTTAAATTAGATAGTTTGTATGGGAGGCACCAGAAAGGGCAAATTATCCGTAACTAAGTGTTATAATTTAATTCAATCAATACTAGTTTAAGAAACTGAATTCTACAGAATAATGCTAATAGGAAATTAATTAATTTCGATAAGCAGGCTAATTTGTACTGGAGGTATCCGAGTGGGAGTGACAGTGCAGCAAAAAAAAAATGAATTTTACAAAAAATTATAAGTCAATACAGTGAAGAAAAATGTAAGCTACTGCAATCTGGAAATTAAAATTGACAAAAAGTTGATTCTTTCTGAATTCAGCCCAGCTGGATAAAAGATATGAATCTAATAATACAAGAGGGATGGTGGTTAACCGGTCGAATTTTCTCGATTTTATCAGGCTTTATAAGTCAATGCAATGGCTTAGTTTTACGAGTTAGGAGTTTCAGGCCTCAAACTTGGATTTTAAAAATCGGTCAATTTGTATGCGAAGTACCAGAAGGAGCGTTCTGATACAGCCCAATTACAATTCGTGGCTACAATCTGGTAAAATATTAGGCTGTGCTAAGTTTTATGCGCTTTCGTAAAGATTTACTGCAGTTGTCATGGTAGGCATGATGGACATATGTATGTTTCGTTCTGGATATTTCATTGCTTTGGATGAAGAGAAAGGTTCAGTCAACTGTTGTAGCCGTTATCTGTATTTGGTGTTTATATTTTTATACATCTGCGAGTATTTATCTCTTATATCACAATTTGTATTTCTACCCTCCAGCTGACACGTTTCAAATAGGTTCCAAGCGTTCCCGTGAATGATGGGTCTAACAATAAAACTAGTGTGCATATCCCAATCGAGATAAAGAGCCTTTTAAAAACTCTGTTGCAATTTCAAATGGTACCTATTCTCTTTCTAACATAAATGGTTGTTACCGCCAAACATTTCAGAAAATAATCTCTGTCTTTGTCTACCTATAGATATTCCGATGGTGCAACCTCATTATACATGATAACCTTTGTTATATACATCTATGGGTGTATCGCTGCTATTCCACCTCTTATGGTTTACCACTCCCCGAACAATTAACATAAAGTCCACAGCTACGAAATTCCGATCTATTTAACCTCTCCTACCAGCATTTGTTTTGAGGCTGCGACAAAATTTGTTTTAAATACGTACAATGTACTTGCATTATTGGTCGATAACATTGTGTTGCGGTTCCGTCAATTGCAAGAGTAGAAAACAAATTGTGACTTAATGACGAAATATTTACATATTTACGTTCTTCATATTTTATTTACTCTCATAAAGGCTATCGATTTAGTCATTTGTGAAATGATAAAATTGCCTCAGCTAATCTAATCTTGATCGTAGCATATGAACATGGCCATAAATAAATAAATTTGTGTTCGTTTTAACTGATGAATAAAATCATGTTGTAAATGTGTTGGTTAATACATCAGTGCATTTACATTAAATATTATAAACATATTATGCGGTGGCTATAACTCTCTACATCAGAGTGACCAAACATTTTGCCAACCAAAACTTCCTTGCAGCAATACAATTTTATTACGTTAGGATTATGCAATTACATCAAATTATACGTCAAATTTTAGAGCAATCATTTAATTTGCCCCTAAGAAAATCTACCTTCCGATTCATGCCCGAATTCCCTCTTATAGATGGCGGCTTAGACTTGCAACCAGTTATTTTGTTTAAAAAAAACGGCAACGTTCAGTACGTTAAAACTTGAGAAATTTTAATACTTTCGCTTAAAATATCGGCTGTGATCATGCATATCACTTTTCAAATATTCTGTTCTCAAGAGTGTTCTTCTCAATGCCGGCATCTTTGGCATCAAAATATACTCGTCTGCTTACGAACGATTTCGTATGTACTTCACATCACTTTTATAAAAGTATTCAAAATATAATCTGTATCTCACGTTGTATAAACGGATCCGTGCAAAAGACAAAAAAAAAAACTGCTCAGAAAGTTTTATAATTGCTTGACTTAGTAGCATTGTTTGAGCGCGAATCAAAGATGAACACCAGAAGACGTGAATGGTGTTTATGATCCTGACAATTTAAAAGTCAAACAAGCGCAATTGTGGTTTCGTCGACCGCGTCCGGAAATTTTGATGTCAAAAATGCACCATATGGGACCACTTAAGTAAGGTTGGGTACAAAAATAAGCTTGATATATAGATGCCATAAGAGTTAACCCGAAAACGTCATGGACCATTCCCAAAACGTTATTGAATTGCGACAAAATGAACTTATTTCTGAAGCGGATAGTGACCACTGATAAAAAATGGATCACTTGCGAAACATCAAGCGAGAACCGTCGTTGTCGAATCATGGTGAGCCGGCACCGACGATCGCCAATCCAGAATTGACAGTTTCGGAATGTTTTGGTGTCTGTTTGATGGGATTGACACGGAATAATGTACTACGAGTTGCTTCCCTACGGCAAAACTCTTAATTGCCAAATATCTGAAGGAAGCAATTGCTCACAAGTGTAAAGCTTTGCTCAATGCAGGAATTATGTTCTATCAGGACAGTGCCAGGCCACGTGCATCGGTGGTAGCCGGCCAGAAGCTTCTGCAGTTTGATCGGGACTTGTCACCAAGTGTTTAACACCTGTTCCTGTTCATTGTGACTTATTTTGCTTGCGCAAATCTTATAGAAATTGATAGTCACAGTTTTTAAATCGTATCATTCTAAATATGCCAAAAAAGCCTAGAATGTTGTGGCAAAATAATGCATTTCTTATTACTACACCTTTTATTTAGACCAACCACACTTCGGTCGAACACAAAAAATGTTTGCATGTACTCTCCATTTTCTCCATTTAATTTTGATATAATCTAGAAGAAGCAAAATTATGCATGATTTGTTAATGCGGGAGTTGTTAAGACCACTTTTTACAATATTTGATTTTGCTCAACGAATTTAAAATCAGAGATAATAATTGTTTCATAAATATTTTAGATAATATTTGAAAATAAGGTACTGTCTCTGATATACGTAGATCAAATATCCTATTCAATATTTTAAAATTATTCTATGAGAATTCTTTAAAGTTTCTAAACGAAGATTTTTAGTCGTTATGGGTGACAATGGGCGTAATTGACGTGTTTTTCTTACAGTTACTTACAACCTAATTAAATGACCTCAAATTTTTAATATTCAACACACTCTTAACTTTTCAAAATTTTTTTTTAAATTAATTATGGCATACCACACAGAGCGATCCCACACACGCAGACGACAGGAGCAAACTTTTATGTTGAGCTTAGCATAAGTCGTAAAATGTTGCAACCGATATGGTTCAATATAGGTATACAATACCTAAGCAAACACTATAAGAAAAACCGTGACTCTTCTTGTGTTTTCAAACATATTTAACTCTAAACATACGGAATGTATTTGTCTTCTTTCTTTGGAAAATAAAATTGTTGTTCAAAACAATTGAATTTAAAAACAATGCAACTCTGACTAAAGTTTTTTTTGGTTAACAGTTGTAAAATTGCTTTACTCGGTTTTGATACACAAAAAATGTGTAAAAATTTTTCAAACCCGTGGTGGCGCACTTTGAACCTCCAATGTTTGAAATTTCATCAAAATCAGTAAAACCTTTAATGAGTGGCATAATGAAGGGATATAGCATTTGATACGGCAGAAATGTAACAGCCAGAGGTAAGCGTTTAAGGTGCCAAGAATTTTTAACTTTAAAGTCGATAGGGTGATGTCTGTAGATAGGGCTGGTAGGTAGGGATATTTTTTCAGATCATAGACGGGGATTATAAATTGGTTATATTGGCCCACCACTTCACGAAACTTCCATACAAACCGACCGATTTACCGAAATTCAGTTTCTTTCTTGTTACTCGTCATTTGTAACCTGCAACAATCTAACTTTTTGTCTGCTGGATTATTTTATAATTCCTGATAAAATTAAAAAAAAAAATCGACGCAACATCTGCTGGTGGCCCTTCAAATTATCACTTTAACCGCATATTTTCTTGTCTTCATATCATCGAATTTGTTCAACTAAATTAAGTGAAATTTGAAACACGTTGAGCCAATGTGGAGCCTTACATATAAATTGATCGATTTTTCGAAATTCAATCAATTTTCTGTAATCTAATTAATCGGCTGTGGTCTACATTTTTGTAATTGTATTGTTTTACAATTGTCTACAATATCGAAAAAAAGTCTAGTAACCGTAACCCTTCAGGTACTTCTCATACAAATTACGTATTTAACACAGATATTGTACCAAATTTGCCACATATCGCGTATTTGGTAATCTAAGTTCTGAGATCGAAAATATGCGACATTGTCAAGTTTAGTTGGTACTTCGTATATAAATTGACCTAAACCTAATTTTCCACTAATTCGTAGCCTGAAGTTTATTAAATTTTTGTTAACTATATTGCACACACTCTTTCAAATTACCTAATTTATGCCTGATTTCTAGATCATTATCTTTCATGCATTCAATTGCACTAAATTTAGTTTAAGTATGCATTCATCAGGCATGTAGGGAACACAGTTCTGCGATAAAAAAAATTGAGCGGAGAACTTCCGAGAATCAAATTTTGCATCTATAGCGCCTAGTAGTGAATGATGCAAATCTATGAATATTTATGTAGGTTTTATTCAACTTATAAGAGAGGACGCGGGGAACGGGGGGAACATATCTTACCAAACGAATGATGCGTGCCAAATTTGGCTGATTTCAGTGCAACTGCGCATATATGATAAGTTAAATTAGTCTTTTATATAAGAAATACCAGCAGTAGTAGTAGCTCGATTTTTCCTATAGATAATTATAGATTTATTTCAATAGATAATTATAAACCAATGAAGTAGATTTGAGAAGCTTTTTAGGGGCTATATCAATCTAATAGCTACAAATTGCAGCGGAAAACTGCAATTTCAATTTCAAGGGTTATAAATATATGCAATGGACAAAAAATTGAGTCACCGAGTCAAAATTGAGTTTCGGAAAAACTTTTAATTTTATGTGTGATACCAGCAGGTGTGGATCGATATAACCCATTTAACAGCCCAGCACACGGCCAGGTAAAATATTAGTCTGTGCAAAGTTTATGAAGTTTTATTAAGATTTACTACTGTTATCGTATTTACCAAGCAGCCAGACAGACGAACAATAGCTCAATCGACTCAAAAAGTTAAGAAACACATTTGATCAAAAGATACTTGGGACTTTAAACGTTTTAGCTTGAGTGGTTTTCTCCTCTGAAATGAGCGCAAAATTAAGTTAAAATCGAAAGCGTTTAACGACTGTTTGAGACATAGTTTTGAATTTAAGGATCAGTGCAGAAATTTCAGTCAAACGAACCGACGTACTTAAACTTTTAATTTGGTGCGAAAGCAAAACAGGAACTAGAATCAGTTTGTATCAGAATTACCTCACTGTAAATGCAGGTACATTATAATTTAGTAAAGTCTTCTGTTTAGAAATAAAAAGAGGACAAGTATTTGGTGAAAAGCATTCCTCACAGTTTAAAAGTTACTTTTCGGGAATTACATTTTATGCCATATCAAATCTCATGTATATAAAAATGATTTGGCGTGTGTTTGCCACAGCATAATTAAAGAACGGAGTGAGGGATTTGCATAAAATTTTTTGTATGCGCTCCGAGTGGTTTAGATTTATACTTCGGTCCAATTGAACAAAGGGGCGTGGTACCTCCCATACAAACCACAAATTACAAATCCATTATTTCTACTCCGGCTAACAGTATGTGAACAAAATTTGGTATATAAGTTTGGTTTACATATTGTAAGTTCTGCTGCAAATAGGCGTGGTACCACCCGAAAAAAATCAAAAATTAAAAAAACCATTATTCCTGATCCTGTTATAAGAAAATTTAAGTTTTTCATGTACTGACTTTATTTCACTTCTCATTTTTCTATGTATGAGAAACTTTTAGGAGAAACTCAAACACCTAACTTTGTCAATCATGTTGCCTTCTTTTCACTCCTCAATTTTTTTACTTAGCCTAAGCTTAAACTTTAAAAAGTTCCTAATTGGTGCTATTTGTGAAAATTGTTTACGAGCCTTATTCAGTGCTATTGTGTTTGCTGCAAAAAGTGAAAATTTTAAAATACAATTAACCGTGCGCTCAAATTTTTTGTGCAATATAATATAGGTGTTGGTGAGTATAATTTCAGCAATAACTTTTTTTTATTCTTCTCCTCTCTTCTCTTATATATAAAAATGAATTTCGGTCAGAAACAGTATTAGATTATAATATTGATTTTGTTTTCAATTAACTTTCATAATAAGTGAGTGAGATGCCGCCAATCAGACGTAGGAACATTGGTCGCAGAGGCTGTACGGCTACAAGATCAAGAAATTCTCGAGTGATTGAAAGTCCTGAACATCGAGCAAATCGTACTGAGAGGAACAGCCAACGGATATTAGAATCCCGATTAATTCAGTCACATGAAGATCAAGCTATCTTATATATATAAAAATGGTGTGAAAAATGTATAGTAATTCATTAATTGAGAACGGCTGGGCCGATTTGGCTCAAATTTTTTCTCAGTTGTTCGTAATTGCCTGGAAAAGGTTTTTACGAAAGAAAATTTTGGGAAAACTCTCCGGAAAAGTCGGAAAATTGAAAAAATCGAAAATGGATTTTTTGTATGGAATTTTGTGTGCAATTGTTCCGGAATGGCTTTTCGAATGGCAAAATAGAAAACAGTTAGTGGAAAACTCGGAAAATTCCGGAAAATTTTCAATTTGTTTGATTTTGGACTGTGTAAAGTTGGAAAATTCGTTGTAAAAATAAGTTTGCGTATAAAAAGTTAGGTCATCTTATTGGATTGCAGGCATTTATTGCGATACATTCATTTCGTAAGTTTTTTTTTTTTAAATAATTTCTTTCTAATAGGATTAGTCAACAACGACTTTATTCTATTTCAAGGAGAGTTATTTGCTTGACTAATTCCACCTATTAGACGATCTAACCTTGGACGTCGTACATGTCGTGCAATAATTAGTCAAAATGTTTGTGATAATTAAACGCAAGAGGAACGCGCTGAACAAAATAAATGGATACGTGCCCATATTGCACAAGTTCGCGTTGCACAATCACCACATCACATTGTCGAAGGAGGAGCTCATCACCAAAGTGTTCCCCGGCATTATAAAAATCTCGATTGGATTAGTGAACTGGCAATAACAGCAGCTAAGAGTAAGGACGTCGATAGCTTGAATTTAGTTATTCAAAGTCAAATCGCTGGAAAACTGTATTCGTACAAATCTATTGACAGAGTGACCGACGAGGATGAAGCGACAACCTATTTGAAGGAATTTTTGAACTCGCTTGATGTGCCAGGAACTCCGCCGCATAATTTACAGCTGAAGGTAACATCGATCATACCCATGTTGCGGAATCTGAATCATCCAAAATTGTGCAATGGTACGCAATTGTCCATCAAGATACTGATGAACAATGTGATTCAAGCGATGATCATCAAGGACAAATTCAAAGGAGAGGAAGTCCTTATCCCACGAATTTCCATATAATAATAAGAATAAGTCCAACTGATCTTCCATGCCAATTCAAGAGGATTCAGTTCCCCATTCGATTAGCTTTTGCGATGACAATCAATAAATCGCAAGGCCATTCGTTGGAAGTCTGTGGGATTAATCTCCCTGTTTTTCGTACGGTCAGCTCTACGTTGCCAGTTCGCGTGTTGGGGACAACCGTCTTCGTTGTTTGTTTTTGCGCCGGAAAATAAATTAAAAAATATTGTTCATCATAATGCTCTCTACTGATTTCGATTCCATTCAAATAAATCACATTGAAATTTGAGCTATCTGTTTTTTATTATTACTCGGGAGTTTATCTGAAGGCGTTAAATTGTGGCGAGTCGAAGTTCGCCGGGTCCGCTAGTTTTATATAAAATCACCCTTCGAAATCGAGAAATAATAAGTCAATCTGATGTCACTATTTGTGCGACAAAATGTTCTATAATTGTCAACAGTTTAGTGAGTACTTTTAGAAGGTCGTACGAAAGTTTATTTTCACTTCTATTTTTATTTTTTAAGTTTATATTTACTACCAAACATAGTCAGTTTGTTTTGCTCTTTTAAGTTTCGACAAAGTTGCTTTTTTATGAAAATTTCAAACCTCAGCCATTGTATTCATCTGCCGTACGGCTAGACAGGTTCAGAGCTTGCCTAATTGCGAATTGTAAAAGTGGGTTCTATTTCACAGTTCGACGACGCAAAATCGAGTTGTCTTTATGTATCATTAGATTTAGTCATAAGCCACAAATGTCCGTTAGCATATCTGCCTGGCAGGCAGGAAGAGTACATCTGAATCGATCCTTGCAAATGTTTGACAGAGATTATATTTTTTAAGTATGGGATTGAACCTGGTAAAAAGGCGGACATGGCAAAAATTTAATTGAAAGACAAATTTTAAATTTGGCAAGGTGTATTATTTATTTTGTGCCAATTAGTACAACTTGTGATATTGAGACAAAATTACATTGTACTTCGGTAATCTCCGTTCAAACCATTTCAAACTCCAAAATATTGTTTTCCACTAAATCCATTAAAACGTAGGTATCCCCCGGAGGTACCAAGTTATTTACTATTTGATACGTCAAAAATTTAATAACCGAAAGAAAACACCTGTGTATAGTACCAAATGGTGTCTTGATTGGTACATTTTGAAGTGGCTCTGGACTACGTCTCAAACACAAGTTTCATGCACTATTAATATCAGAAAACGAATTATTTAGAGTTTAAATACTTCCAACAAAGTCCTGCATAATTGGAAAATTTCACAAATTACATATTCCGTATGTTTGTAAAAGTATGATGTGATTAGTGTAGCTTTCAAACACGGGGATAAAACGGCCGTTTCACGTAACTACAACGAGTGAAAACCAGTTCAATGATTCCAAACAATTCCCCTAGTCTGGCAAGTCGTCCGTTGTTCCTTCATGTAAACATTACCTATGTCTACATTTTCTAAATCATTTTACCAGTTACGTACAATGACGTCTTTATTTCTCTTAATTCCTAAATACTCTAATTTCACAAGAACTTTAAACACTTAAATTCAAGTATCTCCAACTACCTGTAACAACAACAATGTTATTTGGCGCCGCTACCAGTAATGGCATTGATCGTAGGAGGTCAAACCTGCCAAAAATATTGAACAACCTGATAACCATTAACAGAAAATCCAAAGTCTTCAGGTAAAAGATACGAACACGTACAAAGTTCCACAAACAAAAGTTAGCGAAGGAAGTTTCAAACCTTAGAGGAAAGAAACGATAAACGCCCGCAATGAATTTTCTGCATTTCCCCCACTCTTACCATGATTTCGAACATACAAAAGATGTCGATGTGACGAAAGGTTTCTTTATTAATTAATTTCGAGATGGTAGGAAAGAGATAAAGAGGTATCATACAACTTGAGTTCATTAGCAATTGTTTGTCAATTTGCGAAAATCCAGCCATTGTTCCCTCCACAATACAACCTGATCCCAAATAATGTTGCCAGGACAACGATATTAATAAATATTTAACGAAATTAAATACAAGGAATTAAAGTTTGAATATTAAGAAACGGCGAAAGAATAATTTTTCATATACGTAATAAAAACTAAAAATATTAAATAGGATTTCACTGATAAATGGCATAGATTACATTATAAGGTGTAATTGAATAAAACTTAGGAGATGGCGCAAATGTTAATAAAGCTATTCATGTTCTTGGGCTGATTTAAATTTGAATTCGAGTAAATTTAATTTATTCAATCATTTCACAGCAGTACGTAATGATAATTAATGATGATTACAGTCCCTACACTTCTGTTTGATATTTTTGTTCTTATTTTAAAACGGTTATACGAGGCGTGTTCAAAAAATAAGGTGAACTTTCAAATTTCGCGGGCTACGTACGAGTACATCCGACTTTCAATTATTATTTTTTTTTTATGTTGGTACACTCGCCTCGAAGATACGTTGGCGGTTTTATCCATTAAGCTTGCCCAGTTTGTTTGTGAGAGGCATAAATAAGACAAGTATTTTGCATGTTCGGCGATTTTCCGCTATCGAAAAAAAGGATTAATGAAGTTGCATCAAATTTTGTGTAAAAAATACCTATAGAATTAAGTGCTCAAATACTATACTGACTCAAAAAAATGTTTAAAGTGGTACAAGCTTTTCACAGAAGGTCGAGAAGATGTGAATGACGACGCTCGCTCTGAATGCCCCAGCACATCAACAACCGATGAAAATGTTAAGAAAGTGAAGGAAATTGTTATAGAGAATCGTCGGATCACAGTTAGAGGAGTTGCTGAGGATGCCGGCATATCGGTTGGCTCATGCTATGCAATGTTTTGGGCATGAAGCGTGTGGCAGCGAAGCTTCTTCCAAAATGGCTGAATTTTGACCAAAAACAACGTTGCATGAGCATCGGTTAGGAATTATTGAATGACGTCAACGATGATCCAGACTTGCTTAAAAGGGTCATAACTGGTGACGAATCATGGGTATATGGTTATGATTTCGAAACCAAAGTCCGATCGTCCCAATGAAAGAGTCCAGGAGGCAAGACCAAAAAAAAAAAGCACGCCAAGTTCGATCAAATGTCAAGGTTTTGCTCACTGTTTTCTTCGATTGCCAAGGCGTAGTGCATCAGAAGTTCTTACCACAAGGTCGTACGGTAAACAAGGAATATTACCTCGAAGTTATGCGTTGTTTGCGTGAAAAAATACGTAAAAAACGCCCGGAATTGTAGAAAAAAGTCATGGCTTTTGCATCATGATAATGCACCTGCTCACTCATCTCTGCTTGCGAGAGATTGTTTGACCAAAAACAACACCTTTATCATGCCTCAGCCACCGTATTCATCAGATTTGGCCCCCTGCGACTTCTTCCTGTTCCTAAGATTGAAGAGACCCATGAAAGGACGGCGTTTTGCGACGATTGAGGAGATGAAAACCGAATCACAGAACACACAAACAGTTGTCTTATTTATGTCTCTCACAAACAAACTAAACATGCCGTATGGATAAAATCGTCAACATATCTTCGGGATGAGTGTACCAACATAAAAAAAATAATAATAGAAAGTCGAGTGTAGACAGCCCGTTAAATTTGAAAATTCATCTTATTTTTTGAGCATACCTCGTACACTAACCCAGCATGTTAGACGCGTTCAAACACATGGATATATGGTTATGTGCCGACTTTGGTCTGCCGCCATACTTTCATACATATTATGTTTATTAATTAACGCTATAAGCTCGGTTCTAAACGTGGGGATGATATCTAACCTACCTTTGTTACTGCATGTAAAGAAGACGATAAGGAATCAG
Source organism: Philornis downsi (assembly GCA_019455685.1). Lineage (NCBI taxonomy): Eukaryota > Metazoa > Arthropoda > Insecta > Diptera > Muscidae > Philornis > Philornis downsi. The sequence goes on along the minus strand of JAHXMU010000101.1, from coordinate 289,532 downwards.
TTGTTTAATGTGTTAAAATACATAAAACTACGAATATTTTAACAAAATGCTCGTCCAAAATGAGTTACATTTATGAGTATATTTACATTTATATATATTCTTCCCAAATTTCTAGTGACTACTTATACATTTGGAAATCACAAATACCGATCTCAAGATACTGTGGAACATAACGTAAGTTGATATTTGGGGTACTTTATCATACACCTTTAGTTCCCTATATCTGGAAATTAAAAATTCGAAAGAAAGTGATATATATTCGTACCAGTAGGAAACGTTTAAAGCACTAGTATCTTCCGTCCAAATGCGAGGCGTAATTTTAAGCGAATTGAGTGACGTCTATTCTTTTGGATAGATGCTAGACACGATAACTGAGCAAATCTTTATAAATTTATGAAAACTTGGCACAGCATATTATTTTGCCAGTTTGTAGCCTGGGTTGTGCTTTTTTTATATATTAAATAATATATATAGATACATGTTTTAGAAGGGGTAAAACATGTCTCTAAAAAATTTAAGCAATAATATCCATAAACAAAGGGACTGTGGGTGGGTATATTAACTTTACAAATACGTGTAATAATTTTAACGTTCAACGTGTAGTTGTATTACATAAAAAATTAAATACTTCTACGAGTATATTTTTCTAAATCGTTATCCAAAATGGTGCTGATGTTTTGTTTTTTAAGTATTATATGTTTTCCTTTGGAGTTTTTTTTTTCTCTTTTCTAGTTAGAAAACTCCAAAATCAAAGTTAAAGTTAGAATTTAAAATATTTTACTATGAGGAAAAAAGCGGTTTCCTAAATTTTTAAAATCGTTTATAATCGTTTTTGGTGGCCTTTGGCGAAGTTTAAGTGAATTCGTCTTGCTTCGACCACGATCTCTTCGATCGACATAAATATTAATAACTCATTTTTCATCGCCAGTGACAAGACGCTTAAAAAAAATGATCATTTTGGTACTGTTAAGAAAGCAAATAAAAAGTGGATTTCCTTTAGCTCATGCCAGACCCAAATATCGAGGTTTCTGGTCAATCCAATCTGTTTGAAATTGTTTTCAATAAACTTGTTTTACGACTTGTTGATAGGAAATGAGTCGGTCGGACCCGTTAATGGCTCTGATTTCGTACTCATCTATCCACCATCTTTAAACGTCAAATTTCTAGAACGAAATTTCGTAAACTTTCCAACTGTGCTTCTGGTTTTGGCTTTTGTGATACAAAATATCAAAATATAGCGAAAATCATGATTTTGTTGTGGCATACTAAAATGGTACAACATTCAATTTAATCAGCTCAGCTATAGCTTTTCAAAAATAACGAAAGCGCCACGTGTTTGGAAAGGCGGAGTTAAATTCATTGTCAATCCCTCATGATAAATTTTATACAGAGTGTCCGTCGGGAAGGCACATTACTTTATTTTACCGCCATTTTTGTCTTGACAGTTTATATTTGGCAGTCGTGAAGTGGCAAGTGGAGATGTGGCAAATTTATTATGGAAAAATATTCGATAAACCAACGCGTTTTTATCGTTACATTTTATCAAATCCAATCATCGATTACTGTGACGATGAGAAAGTTACGTGAAATTTTTGGGAGAAACAACGTGCCAACAAAACGCACTATTTATCGTGTAGTGAATGATTTCGAAGAAAAAGGATCTGTAGCTGATGAGGCCAGGCATGGACAACAACGTACTGCAAGATCGACTGAAAACATTAGTGGTGCTCAAGAAAGTGTTCAAAACAATCCATCAACCTCGATTCGACGCCGTGCTCAGGAGCCTGGTCTTCAAAGAACAACTTTGGCCACAATTTTGCACAAGGATTTGCATTTGTTTCCATTTAAGATTCAGTTGAAACCAGAGCTTCTTCCACAAGACCATTTACGCCGCCGTACATATGCCAATAGGATATTACAGCTCGCCCATGACAACCCCGGTATTCATGAAAAAATCATAATGAGTGACGAGGCACACTTTCATTTGAATGGATATGTGAATAAACAGAATAGTCGGTTCTGGGCAATGGAAACGCCAAAAATTATTCACCAGTCACCTTTGCATCCATTAAAAGTGACAGTCTGGTAAGCAATTTGGTCAGGAGGAATCATTGGACCTTACTTCTTTGAAACTGAATACGGCGTAACGGTAACTGTCAATGGGGAGCGATATCGTAATATGATCGAAAACTTTTTAACGCAACAACTGGATGCTTTGGGCTTGATTAACACGTGGTATCAACAAGTGGTGCAACATCGCATACAGCCAGGATTACAATGGAATTACTGCGAGACCTCTTTCCACAACAAGTTATTTCAAGAAATGGTGATGTTGATTGGCCTCCACGGTCGCCTGATTTGACTGCTCAGGACTCCTTTTTGTGGGGATATCTGAAAAACAAGGTTTATGCAAACAAACCAGAAACGCTTGAGGAACTCAATGAGGAACTCATGATGAAACTAATGAAATGCCGCGTGAAATGTGTGAGAATGTAATAACAAATTTGCTCAAAAAGCCTCGTATTTGTGAAGATAAGAGAGGCGGACATTTATCTGATATTATATTCCATACATAATTGGCGACATCAAATAAAATATTTATCAATATAAGATCCTTTCTCCTTCATTTAATCAAAAATTATAAACAAACAAAATAGTATACCTTCCCGGCGCACACCCTGTATTTCACCTGTTATTACTTCTTATGTTACTTAAGACTCTGAAATATCGTTTGTAAGTCTTCATGCGAAGTAATGAATGTATTTAACATATGATATGCCAGACAAAATCCTGCAAAGTGCCAGATATATTTTGACCAAACCCTTTTGTCTGGATGGCTTGAAAACACGGTAGCTGTCTTTCAGCTTCATTTCATACAAATTGACAGAAAAAGTAAATTTTTACAATGTAGGAGAGTAAATAAAAATTGACTTGTTTGTAAGATTGAGTGTCTTTTTGATAAAGGTCGAAAAAACATTTTAAACACAACTGCGCACCTCATGCACCTGCATGCACCTCACTCCTGCGTAAAAGGTTATACCATCATAATCTAAAACCAAAGAATTTCGAAATTCTTGGAACTAAAAGCGATTCAACCCTTTTGGTTCAATTAAATTCATTACCACTTTCATGACATGGGGCTTGGCTTAGTGGTACGTTTAATTGAATGCAGTGCCGGCAATTACCTTTTCGTTTTAAAATGGACATCAAGACAAGAAGAAAAATCTTAATTTGGCAACAATATATAATGAGTCCAGCCAATAAATATGGTACAGACTCGTTTGCTCGACGTTTTCATGTTTTTTAAGTGTCTGTCTGGCTGTCTGAAGCAAACGATAACTGTTATAAATCTTTATAGAATTTTTTAAAACATAGCCTAGTATTATTCTTAACCATAGTCAAGTATTGTAAACGGACTATATCGGCTAGATCCTTCTAGTACCTCCCAAAATTTGAAGAAATCGACAGATTAACTCCACCCCTTTAATCAAATTTGGAACATGTCAAGCATTTGTCAGAGTGGCCTCAAACTGGAAACTGAACATCCTTATGGTACTTCGCATAAAAATTAACCGATTTCTTGAAAATGTAAGCCATATATTCTTACATCCACAATGATTTTCGATTTCGGGTAAGCTTATTTGGAAGTCACTCACCTGAATGAAATTTCCGCATTGACTCATCAGAATCACACTTTCTGTGCTTATTACACTTATATTGCCTCGTTATGTATCTATAACATCCAATTATTTATACTCCGTCTGTGTAATTATTAATTCTCCTCTGATTTTCCCCTTTTCTGGTCAAAGTTTATTAAAAAGTTTGATGGCATAGTAAGTTTTCGCTTTTAACTGAAAAACTTGAAACTGTTAGGTGCGCAACTTTAAAAACGCAACTTTATTATAAATATATGTTTACAAATCCTTCATTGAAAGTATTGCCCATAACTGGCGAATACTTTTTCCCATCTTTCTCGCAAAGCTCGAATTCCGTCACGGTAAAACTGCTCATCCTTTGAGGCTATCCACGAATCTAGCCTTTCCTTGATGTCCTCATATGAATGGAGCTGCTGGTCAGCCAGACCGTATGCCATCGAACGGATCAAGTGATAATCGGGCGGCGCAATATCTGGAGAATATGGCGGATGGGGTAAGACTTTCCATTTTAGCCCTTCCAAGAAGGTTTCAACGGGCTTGCTTCAGCGACAGAAAGGGAAGGGGTTTCTTTATCGTATTGTAACGGGTGAAGAAAAATAGATTCGCTACAGCAATCAAAAAAAAAAAAACAAAAGGTCATGGGAGCTGCCCAGTCTTGCTTCTACGTTGTTGTCTCGGTCGAATATTCACACTGCAAAGGTTATGCTCTGTATTTGGTGCAACCAGATCAGTGTTATTTATTACAAGCTGTTGAAACCAAGCGAAGGCGAAAAAAACGACGCTCCCTTGGCTTCAACCCAAGTTCCTTGTTTTAGAATCGGTCCCAATGCATGTAATTGCTTGGCTTGGCGGGTAACTTCTAATACTTAAGCAAGCCCATTCCGTCAATTCAGTGTCTTCAAAGGTTTTTCGATTTCCTTCACGCCGACCGTTCGGTCGACAACATCAAAATCACCATCTTTAAAGCGACGGAACCAATCTCGACACGTTGTTTCACTTAAAGCAGCATTATCGTAAATGTTTTGGAACTCTCGATGAGCTTGATTGCAATCAAGACAATCAATACTTTCCGCATATAGCGATTATTTGGCACAAAATCATACATATTCACACAACCAAAAGAATATGACGTCAAAACAAAAACACTATTGTGTCGAGGCGGTATGTTTACCATGCCTAAGCTTGACTCAAAACGTTTAGGTTATGATAAAATCGGATAGCGTTTACAACTGGCGCCATCTATTGGCAAACACGCTATAAAAACAACAAACAAATGTGATAATAAGACTGCTCTATCCATCCTAAAATCCACACATCAAGGTAACGGTACCACATACTCTTCAATTATTCAGCAAGCACCAACAACCCAGAAATCGTGTGGTGAGAGTGATATGCTCTTTTCAGACAGTGGAATGTAACCAGAACTACTCAATGTTGAAGTTGATTCAATTGAATATAAAAAGGTACAAAAACAATTTCAGTGAGTTACAACTTATTATTAGCGAAAACAAACCACTCATCTTAGCTCTACAAGAAACTCACATAACAGATACTCAACAGTTACCAATTCCAATCAACTATTCCCTCATATCTATAAATATCTCAAATTCATTTGGTGGAGTAGCGATTCTGGTGCACAATTCTATTAGTTACAGGCAATTGCAACTTAACTCAGATTTAGAAGCCATTGGCGTTGAAATTAAATCTAAACGAAAACTTCATATTATTTTCGCATACATTTCTCCGAGTAAAACATTTAATGAATCGATCCTGGATAATGTTCTTAAACCCCAAAACTGTCCAACCCTCGTACTTGGTGATTTCAAAAGTTTGCTTCCCTACTGGGGTTCCACGAAAAGCAACACCAGGGGTAACACTTTGGCAAAATAAATTGATCAATCTGAATATATTATACTTATTGACAAAACGCCAACTCACTACTCTACTCATCGTACTTTTACTCACATTGATCTATCGTTCATCTCGGCCAGTTTGGCTAACGAAGCCAAATGGGAGGTTATTGATGACCTTAGCGAAATCGATCATTTTCCGATTCAAATTTCTCTTTTTTCTGATTCCTGTCCTCCCAAATTCCATGCCAAGCCAACATTCAAACTGAAATCAGCCAACTGGGAATTTTACAGTGAAACAATAATGAAAGTTGACGCCATCACGAAGACTAGAGATGATAAATTATATAGTACAAGTTTTACTTGACCAAAAAAAAAAAACGTCCAAACGATTTGGATGTGAGATTAATTCTGATTTATTATGTTCTTTCAATTTTACATTTTGGTTCTTAATAATAACTTATGCTATATCGAATCCCTTACAATGCATGGTTTAAGTTTCATTGTTTTTGCTTGTCTGTTTCGTTTCCTGTTTGTAGTTGGGAACGAACAGTGTAAATTTATCAATATTGAATGTTGAAATTATTATTTTGGTTGATCAGCAAAATGTAGTAAGTATGTGGTAATATTTAAAATGAGAAGTTATTTGGAATCGCATTTGTCGTTCCAAATAATTTGGTTTTATTTTCTTAGTCAGTTTTATGGGAAAAATGTGTTGTAATAACTTGACTGTATCAGCAAAATGTAGTAAGTATGTGGCAATATTTAAAATGAGAAGTTATTTGGAATCGCATTTGTCGTTCCAAATAATTTAGCTGAGTTTTCAATTTTATTTAACTTTTGGGTTTTCTATATGATCTCTATCTTCGATGTCGTAACACCCCCACCGTTAGATTGAGGCTCCGACGAAATTAAAAATTTTTGTTTAGATTTTGATATGAATATTATGCATATTGTCACGATGCATATTATGATTATTACATCAATACTTAAGCTTATTGTTGTAGATTTATTGTTATGGTAAATGATTTGATCTAGGTTGTTTTTATATTCTATTTGTTTCATGAAAAGGGATTCGAGTTTTACATTATTCAGTGTAAAATTTTCGGTTTCTTTAACTTTTGTTACAATATTTGGTAAAATAATTTTATCATAAATTTTTATGTTTACATTCGTAAATGTTTTATTCAAAGTTTCAATTTGACAGTTTTCAAATTTGATTATAAAGTTTCCAGTTTGTTTTAATTTTATTTTATTACAGTTATGAGTAATGCTAGAATACAAGTTCTTAAAGATTAAGATACCTGGAATTATTTCCATTACTTCTGTGTCTTTTACAAATCTCATTGGGCATTTTGCCTCTTCAAATAGTAAAATGTTCTTTAAACATTCATTGTTTACTTTTATCATATTTTTCATCAATTTGTCTCTTACATTAATTTCGAATATATTATTGTCTGAGTCAACTAGTACCTCATTTATGTCGAAAATGATAGATTTATTTAACATATTAGGAATTTGTTCGAACTGAATTCTTGAAAAGTGATTTTCAGATACTTTGGGAATGTGTAATATAATTACTAAACTTTCGTTATGAAATGCCACTGAAACTTTAATGTCCTTATAGCTCTCAAAGTCAGTTATGAGGCCTATCTCTGTTCTGGTCAAAATGTTTGATGGAATTATTCCTAATTTACTAGAAAATATAATCTGTCCTATATCGTCTATATCTTGGTAAACCTGTGTCATGTACGTAAATTCGTCTTCTAGTGTGCTTATCTTGTTCTGAAGGATGTTTTTGAATTCGTCTAAGTATTTTCCGATTTTGTATTGTTGACGGTTTATATGGCTTGTAATATTTTGTATTTGGGAAGATATAAAATTGTTAACTTGTGTAAATGTGTCCAATTTTTCAGTTAGATTGTTTTGTCTGTCATAGAGGGATTTAAGCTTTTCTTCTATTTCCGTCTCGTCGGCACTGTCCATTGTTCCAGCTATTAGTTTTAATCCTTTTCCTAATATATTCGCCAATCCGCGTTTTGATTTAAAATGTGGATGTAAATTATCAATTTTTACTTTAAGTAATTCGAAGTTCTTATCAATTGTGTCTAAAAGGGGTTTATTGTTAATTGTAGTTATCTTGAGGGTATTGATATTTTCCGTTATAATATCCAGTGTCTGTTCGTATTCGGTCAGGTTCAGGACGTGTAAGATTTTATTGTAATATTCAATAGGTCTGAATTCTCCTGTTTTTATCGGTACATGTCCGTTATTGTTAGTCAAGTCCTGGATGTCCATTGTTTGAGCCTTAATAGTTGTAATTAATGTCAGCATCAGCATCCGGTCCATGGCCTAAAGAGAATTGAAAATTATTTTTTAGTAGTTATTGTCGGATTGTCTCTGTCCTGGTACTGTTTCTTTGGTTTAACGTGTGTTTTATAATATTTTAGCTTTGTCGCAGTATTTTCTATGTGATCATTGTCTATTTTCCTACTATCTATTTTCCTAAACTTCCTGTGATTTTTGCCACCTCTAATTTCTTTAATAAAATTTGTTCCATCCTCCAAAATTACGTCTTCTTTACCTTCATTCAATTTATGTATATACTTTTCCTTTTTCGATACCATTAGATCGTGTATGTCTTTGTATGAATTTTCGTGAATTTTGCCATTAATGAAATCTATAGGTTTATGTCTAGTAGTACTATGAATAGTGTTGTTATAGAATCCAATTGTCCTAATCATTTTCTCCTCAATTGTCTCGCTATTATTTTTGTCGTCGTGTCTCAGTAGTCTTAAATGTTCATTTATCGTGTTGTGTAATCTTTCAACGTCGGCGTTTGACGTATGATTACTGTTAGACGTATAGTGTATGTTTATGTTTTCATTCGTTGAGAATTGTTGCATCGGTATTGTCTTAAATCCGAGTTCGTTGTCAACGATAATTTTACCCATCTTTCCGATGGTATTGATCATCTGAAGTAATTTTGTTTTAAATTCAGTCCAGGATCTTCCGTTTATCGGATATGCCATTGCAAATTTGGTGAACTTATCAATTGCTGTCATGAACAGGCTTTTGTTAAGTGAATAAAATACATCTATGTGTACGAATGTGTCATAAAATGTGTCATCCATTATTATAGCGTTTTGTTGCGTGGGGTTAAATATTTTTTCAGTAAGGTGATTGTTGATGCTCGGTCCAAATCTTTAAAATAGAATGTTTTACGGATATTTCTGAATATTCTCATGGTTTTGAATTTTGTCGATCCTGATGATATTTTCCGTATTATTATTTGATTTTTATAAAAATTTATAGGTGTATGGCTTTCCTTTATTCCAGTTGGGATCTCAATTTGGTTAACTTCAGGTATTTCAGATATTATCCTTGATAATGCGTCAGCGTTTCCGTTTTTCACTCCCTATATAAATTTTACAGTACGAGTATTCGCGTATAATAAAGGGATTTGCAAATTATTGATTAGTAGAATGTCTTGTCTATAATCTATTATAGCTTTATATCGTTTGAGAACATCATAATTTCATCGTAAAAGTCATGAAATTTGCATTCTATTAAATTAAATTGTTCATTTTCATTTCCTAATTCTGAAAATAGTGGAACTCTGTATACTGTGGTGGTTCTAATTTGATTCTGAAGGGTTTTGAGAGTCGTTGTATTTGATTTAATTTTCCATTTTGGATGGCATAATCCCAGATTAACTATTGAGTGTGTGGCTCCCGTGTCGATTATGAATTTTAGTTTATTTTTAACTATTATATGGGGTAGTTCACCCTTGAGGCCTGTATATGAAAATTTGTTGCTGTATTGCCAGGCATATCCTGGTTATCATTATGGTAAAACGAGTTATTACGATTTTCAATCATGTTGATATCCATTGGTTCTGGTGTGCGTTGGTTACCGTTGTTGGGTCGATATCCACCGTTGGGTCGATATCCACCGTTCTCGTATGTAGGTTGTTGGTTATTGTTATTTTGTTGCCATTTATTATATTGATAATTTTTATAGTGTTGATTCTCATTATTATATCTACTAGGTTTGATCGCATTGTGGTCAGTCTGGTTCGGTTTTTCTTTTCCTTTTCCCTGTTGGTTATAGTTATAGTTTTTTTCGTTTGGGGCCCCATTTCTTGTATGATAAGCGTATCCAGATTGGAACAAGATATCCATTGCTTCTTCCAGGCTATCTGGATTTCGGCAAGTTATGATGGTCTTCATTGGCTCGGGCAATTTCTCTCTAAAAACATTTAGTGCCGTCCTCATATTGTTTCTTGCACATTCGTTGGCTGCTGGTCCTGTCCCTACTAAGCATATTGTCTTATTATTAAGACTCCGTAATCGGTGTTTTATATCGTTATAAAACTCGACGCTGTTAACTTTGAAATATACACTTTTCAATTTGTCAAATAGTTCTTCTATACTATACTTTTCTCCGAAATTATTTATTAAAACTGTTTTTATGTCATTAAATGATTGGGCTTGACAATTAATTTCGATAATTTCCCTACCTTTTCCCTTCAATCTACTTTTGATGATGTCGGAAAATAAGAGCTGAGAGGGTTCGTCGTATGTTCTTAAAAGTGGAAAGACTCTGTCAACCAAAGTAATGAATGTCTGTAGATCTCGATGATCTCCATTAAACTCTGGAAGTCGATCCAGATATTTCAATGGATCTAGGCTAATTGAACGGGCTGCGTTCTCGTTTGCCATTATTATGTTTTCTTCTCGCACAGAAACAGAAGAATTTAATAGAATATTCCGTGAACTTAGTCTACCCTTTATATTTGAGGTTGAGATTCTGTTATAATTTCTTTTCCAAGGTATGAGGAATATTTATATATATATATATTTTTTTTTCTATTTAAATATAACTTAAATCTGGTCTTACTTTGAATGTATAATTTGTTTTGGACAGTTGTTTGCCTTGCTATTGTTGCTGCTGTTGTTGATGATGGTGTTATTGATGTTGTGTCCTATAGTTGCCTTGCTGTTGTTGATGATGTTGTTGGTGCTAATGTTGTTGATGTTGGTGTTATTAATGTTGTGTCTTATAGTTGTATTTAGGGCTGATTGTTTCAACTCACAAAAGTATTGCTTGGGTTGAGTTGTTGAGATCAAAAAATATTGTCCCTTCTTCCTTTCGGGGGTAGATCCTTTAAAACAGGAATTTGCTATTAACAACCGGTAGGGTTGTTTTCGGTAGTCAGTCTTTTGAACTTTTGTAACCTCTGTTCCGTTTATTGTATGTTTCTGTTTCAGTTTTTATATCACAATTTCTTCACTATTCCTTTGATTTTTCTGCTCAGGCTTCATTGGGTTCCTGTCTCCTTTTGGTGCTCTGTGTTCTCTTCTTAGATTCACTTTTTGTGTTCACTTTTGTCTTTTTTTTTTTTTTTTTTTTGTTCACTTAATTTTGAAATCAGTTTATTTGTAAAAAATTTTCTGGTTCTGTATTGCCACTGGAGGGTCCCGTAGGATTCGCAGCAGTAATTTAAGTTTTAGTTCAAAATTCTGTATTGCTACTGGAGGGTCCCGTAGGATTCGCAGCAGTATTTTAAGTTTTGGTTTTTTTTTCACTTTTAGAGTTTCACTATGAAAGGTTCTTAAGTTTTTTAGATTTATTTTAAAACTTTGATTCGCGTTAAACCGTAAAAACGTTAAAGGATTTACATTTACATTTTGGTTCTTAATAATAACTTATGCTATATCGAATCCCTTACAATGCATGGTTTAAGTTTCATTGTTTTTGCTTGTCTGTTTCGTTTCCTGTTTGTAGTTGGGAACGAACAGTGCAAATTTATCAATATTGAATGTTGAAATTATTATTTTTATTTAAAATGAGAAGTTATTTGGAATCGCATTTGTCGTTCCAAATAATTTAGCTGAGTTTTCAATTTTATTTAACTTTTGGGTTTTCTATATGATCTCTATCTTCGATGTCGTAACAATGATACTAACTCTGAAGCAGCGGCAATCAAAAAAGTTATAATCCAAAGCGCTCACCTTTCCATCCCTCAAAACACAACAAATACAAAACAGCGTACAGTACCATGGTGGAACAATTCTTTATCGTTATTAAAAAAGGACAAGAATATAAAATGGTCACAACTAAAAAACTCATCAATGGAAAGGCAATTAAGGAAGCTAAACGGCAATCATTTGACAAATTTACTGCTGAAATTTAACATAAATCGGGCTCTCCTAAAATATGGTCAAACATGTGTAGCTAAAGTCATGGATAAGATAATTTCAAAAAGATTGTGGTGGTTTGTTTTAACGAACAATTTCATACACAAATGTCAATGTGGATTCAAGAAGAGCAAATCTGTTCTAGACTGTCTACTTTATGTAGATCATCTTGGAACTAGAGCAATTGCAACAAAACGTCATATATTCATCATCTCTCGATTTCGCCAAAGCCTATGATAGGACACCATTATTCACCAACTTCATATCCATTAAACCAAATCCGTGAACTATGTCTTCCAGAAAATTGAGGATTGGTGCACCTACTCAGGTCCGTCTTTATCTATAGGCAAATCGAATCATTTGCATATCTGTCGAAAGAAAAATTGTCGCTGTTCCATTCATTCTAACAACTTAACCATCCCTGACATCGACTCGTTAAGTTAGTTAAAAGAACTTTATATTCTAATACTTCTCATCTTGTAATTTCCCTGGTAGCCATGGCTAATTCTTTTCAATATAGTTAGACTTAAGTTTTTCAACTTTAAGTTAGCTTTACATAAATAAATAAATAAATAAATTACAAAATCACAAAAAAAATATTTTAGATCGTTAATTTAGTACATGTTGCTAAGTTGAATTACATAAAGTTAGTATTCTTTGTAAGTGTGACTCAAGCCCCGATATAAACATCAAATCTTCTTTTAAGCGGCGATCATCGCGACGTGTCTGACGATTAGTCGAATAATAGACAAGTTTAAAAACACTTCTCAAAACTGGTTTTCATAATTGCCGTTAACCGGTAGGTCCCGTTTAGTGAGTTAAAAATTAGGATGCGTGTAGGCTAGCTATATGTGACAAAGTGATAATGTATGATATAATCTTTAGTTTTGAATCAGTCATGAATATGTTGTCGACAATCTTTAAAATGTATATTGCCGTTATCGTTCTTTGCTTTATTTCTATAGAAACTTGTCAATAACATTTTACATTTCGTTATTTCGTTTTAGATTTATCTTGGGCATAAAACGTGACTGGCTGCATGGAATATAATAAATATCTCCGCCCTGGTTGTAACTAAACATAAAAACGAAATGGCTCCTCCTGACCAAATTATAGGTTTACCCGCAACCATCAACCTTACTGCTGTGAATGTAACAAGTACCAGCCCTTACGACCGCAGAGCGATTTCGTCCAGCACATTAGCAAATATAACGACAATTAGTACATTAAAAGTGGACCACAATTCCACATTCGAATTAACATCAATCGAGGAAGGTGGTTGTGTGCCTCCAGTAGAAGAGTGGCACGACAGCTATATCGGTACTAAGTTAGCAGTACCTGAATGGGAAGCAATTTTCACTGCAGTCATCCTGTCCATTATAATTGTGCTGACAATTATCGGCAACATTCTCGTTATATTAAGTGTGTTTACATACAAACCGCTACGTATTGTTCAGAATTTCTTTATCGTCTCCCTGGCTGTGGCCGATTTGACTGTAGCGCTGTTGGTGCTGCCTTTTAACGTGGCTTACTCAATATTGGGCAGATGGGAATTCGGCATTTACTTGTGCAAAATGTGGCTCACATGTGACATCATGTGTTGCACTTCATCGATCTTGAATTTGTGCGCAATAGCCTTGGATCGTTATTGGGCCATTACGGATCCCATTAATTATGCCCAAAAACGTACCGTAGGCAGAGTTTTACTTCTAATAGCAGGCGTGTGGATACTCTCATTGCTCATAAGCTCTCCACCATTGCTGGGATGGAACGACTGGCCAGAAGAGTTTACCAGTGCTACCCCTTGCGAGCTGAACTCTGATCCGGGTTACGTGATCTACTCCGCCTTGGGGTCATTCTTTATTCCATTGATTATTATGGCAACGGTTTACATTGAAATCTTTATTGCCACTAGACGGAGGCTGCGAGAACGCGCTCAAGCTACTAAAATGAACACAATTGCCATGCGTTCCGCCAGCGCCGATATAGTCACAACAACAATTCCCACCAATGGTACTACAACAGGGGCTGTCTCTTCTCTGTGCTACAGTGTGATATGCTGCTGCCGCAACTCTCCCGCTATCATCCAAAATGATCAAGAGTCAGAGAGCAGTGAAACTAACGCAAACAACGAAAGTTCTCGTGTTCCAGTTCAACAAGAAAAATACCCCTCTATGAAGAAAAAGTCCCGGAGGCCAAAAATTAAAGATTCCATTAAACATGGGAGAATTAGAGGACGTAAAGGTCAACCGGCGAAAGAGCTCAGCGTTAAACATCTGAAGGACAGTAACAAGGCTAAAGATAATCTTCTACTATCACCCTCTGCCAAGAACGCCGATCTTGAGAATCGTGAAATTTCCACAGAAAGCAGCAGCGGGGCCAAGGGTTGCATGGAAGTGTGTGGAAGTCGTGATGTAAAAGAAAATATTGAAGACGATAATACTTCGCTTAAAATAAGCCCACCTCAGTCATCTATCGGAGTATCAGCTCTGCAAACAGTACCGCTGCAAAAGAAATCCGGTGGCGTTTATCAGTTTATTGAGGAAAAACAAAAGATCTCCCTTTCGAAGGAACGACGAGCAGCTCGTACACTTGGTATCATTATGGGTGTCTTCGTCATATGCTGGCTGCCGTTCTTCCTCATGTATGTCGCTTTGCCATTTTGTGCAACATGTTGTCCAACAACCAGAGTTAAGAACTTCATAACGTGGCTGGGTTACATAAACTCAGTGTTGAATCCAATAATATATACGATTTTTAATCTTGACTACAGGAGAGCGTTTAAAAAGCTTCTTGGTTTGAACTAAATTAAGCCTATTTATTATCGTTACAAAATAAGCATGAATATAAACTATATTAGTACACACATACGTATATATTTGCTCATTTCATTTGCACCAGGAATTTCAATATACGAGTACACACTGTTTATAACATATACGGTTACTTCGCCTGTTCACAAAATTCTAATATTGAATTGATTCAATGGACCGAACACTTAGTATATAATGCTTCACTGTAGTGAATGTTATGGAAAGTTGGCAAGTACAAAAACTCTTCTTTTTTATCACTCTGATAGAAGGTTTGTTATGGGCAACTCTTATGTTACGATACGATACGATACAGACAGTAGTTATTCTAGGACTATTTGCAAAATTGAGCATTGATCCTCTCATAGGTATATGATCAAGATACAAATAACAATTACGACGAAATACGTCAGATAATGCTAGTTTCTAGTTTCTAGTGTTTCACATCTCTGTCGTAAATTCGTCTACAACTTTGCTATTGGTGCTTTCTGGAGATATAAAAGGTTCTTTGGTCCGAACAATGCAAAACTTTAGCTGGCCACCTCAAACAAAGCTGGAAATTAGCACAACAAAGCAATTATGATGAAGCTCAAATAATCGGAATACAAATAAGTTTCCGTCGGTTTGCAAAAAATGGCCTCTTCAGTGAGATGATCGAACATCGAAGTATCATAAATGTAAAATCATATGAACTTTTTTTTTCTTTTTTTTGCACAAAAATATTGACTTTTGAGTCAAATAAGGTTCGTATACTGAAACTTTGGACTTACTTCCTTAACTTGGGAAAATCTGCGGCTGAGGCCCATTCATTGTTTTTAGAAGCGTATGGAGAGGCTGTTTTAAACTATAAACGTTAATGAAAGAAAATTCCTGCTAAACACATTAGGCGTGACCCAACAAGCAATTTCACATCGTATAAAAACATTGGGAATGATTCAGTATGAGGGGAATTACGTCCCATGTGAACAAAATTGTTATACTGTGTGATAATGTGCGTCCACATGTTGCGCTTCCAGTCAAAGCCTCTTAGAACCCCTAAATAAGGAATTCTTCCCTTTTCGATACGATTTTTCGGACCATCAAACAACAACTAAAATTTGGATCGATTGCCAGATAGCCTCTATCGACGCATTATTTGTATGTCGCCGCAAAAATGGAAAAAGTAGGAGATAGTGATGGGCAATATGTTGAATAACATATAGTGTACCTTTCTCCACAATAATTTGTAACGAAACACGGTGTAGACTTACTTTTGCTTCCAATGCAAATATAAGTTTCTAGCAATAATCATGTCTCGAAATTTTTATAAGGTATTCTGTATAATACAATAATTAAAGAAAATGCAAAACAGAATCCTGTCCTTTTCCCCCAAATTTATATAATAACTGCTAAAGTAACTCAAATGGTACTTCAAGTTCGACCACATTGAAGTGCGTTGCGATGTAGGCAATGTAACGTAGTGAGAATATTTTTTTTTATTGGAAACGGCCAAAGAATTTTCATGGAGATCAGATGTTCGTCTTTACCGATACAATATAAAGTTCATCCACTCCACTTAACAATCTATATATTTTATTTGTTATCGGTGCTTTAAAATTGTTAAAGTTTACACAAGTTGATGTTGATATTTTTACCAATGAAGCCATCTTTTCAAAAAAAAAAAGAAACTATCCTGCAGTTAAAGAGAGATCAGAAAAGGGACCACAAAAGCTGACCTGTGGCTCATTTTCGGATATTTGTATAAATTTTCTATCCGTTTTCAGCTCACAGACCGTTCAAAGGTTTGTTCAAACCATTCCCTTTGCGAGCATGTCCCTAATGACACCTTGCCCAATTTGCTCTGTACTGATTGAGGCTTGATCATTTCAAACATAAACGCTGAAGTAATGAAAAGACCTTCGATGACATGGATATCCTCATTATTCAGTTACTAAACGACTATTCGCTTAATAAACGGTTAATATTTCAAATAAACATCAATATCTGCACCGGGCACAAAAATTCCAAACTCCAATTATATTTGTTGCTTCTACCGATAAGAGTATACACTCATTGACATAACATTATTTTGTTAAATCAGGATTCCGGAGATTTTCTTTAAATGAAGCGTATTGAAAAGCTGATTTAGGAAACTTCAAAATGTAGCCTAAAATTCCGGATAATATCAATATATATTTCAAACTAAGTGTCATGAATTATAATGTCAAAACATTCCAATCCACAAGAAAATTTCGATTTTTTTTAAATTTCCACAAAATTTCTTTTCATTTCACTAATTTTTTATAAATAAATTTTCTTAGTTGCTAATATATTTTCGTGTAAAATGCAGCACATTTCAGACTTGTTCAAATTTAAGAAACATTTGTTCCTCTACGGAGATTTTTTTATAAAATACAAAGAAACCGCATATTTCTGCATGTCGTATTTTCCAATTGATTTGAATAATTATTTTTTTATATGAATGGAAACAAAATTTATAGCTACGCTATATGGGAACCATAATAAAACGTTTGATGTCTAATGCCAGTAATTTCGTCTTCTAGCAATTGACGAGTATTAAAGTTCACTTAGTATTTCCTTTCATAACGGGAAGTCTTCCAATCTAGGAATGCTTACAAATAATTTAATTTTATTATAAAAAAAAAATTACATGTGGTAACGTTTTTTCAAAATGGTTCATTATATATTCCATTATTCATTTGTGAGGATTTAAACTCAGGAAATATATTTTTTACACAACAACAACAACAGCAATTTTCCTACCTTTCTTGGAGCATGAATGTTTCTTTGTAATATAACATGAATGAAGTTTTCCGATTAGAAGACATTAATCTATATTCTCCGGCTTGTTTTCACGAAAAACTGAACTGAACTTAGCGTAAAAAAATATTTTTTATTGTATATGTCAAGATATATTAGAAATAATGTTTTGGATACAAAATGTAGCTTACGGTGTAAGGAAGCAGTTGTGAGGCAGAAAATCTTTACAGTAAATGCCTCGATCCAATAAAACTGAAATAAAAATTTCCACACGTAGACCTTAGAGCAATCTCTTGGATCATACAACTTTATAGCCACAAATATTTCAAATAACACCCTTTTGCTCTAAATTTTCAACAAAAATTTTGGCCGTGCCTAGAAACCAAACAATCCCACTCTAGCTTCGGCCCTGATATTTTTTGATGTGATTCAATTAATATCCGATGATTAGCACTTCTTTTAAGCACAAAAATTAATGTTTGTTTGGGTGTGTGTTGCGTATTGGCTCTTATAATTATGCTGTCGTATTTGTCATTAAGATATCAGAGCTGTAGATATTTGGAATTATTGATTCTTACTAAATTAGTGGATATCTTTGTTGTAAATTATGAGATAACTAGAAACATAGACATATTATACAGTTATTTGGAGAAAGAAACCGAAAAGTATAGAGAATTAATTAATTTTCCCACATTTACTTTGGTAACTCAATTCATTTTTACGAGATTCTGGATCGTTTGCTTCTTGATTTTATTTCCATTAGTTATACTACTCCAGCTAATTTTAGTTGCTTATATTAATAGCGTTTGATATGACAACATGAAAAAAATATAATATACGTAAGATTAGGAACATCTCATCACCTAAGACAAAAAATTATTGGAGTATCATTGACAAATAAAACAGCTATAATTTCTACTCCTTCCCCCGAAGGAATGACACTGCAAAAATATAACACCCAAAAGAAAGCATCTAAAGTAGCAAGTACATTTTGATGAAATGTGTTTCATTTTTTTAGAATAATTGAGTGATGCCCGTCTGTTTGTCCGAATGTCTGTATGGTATACATGGTAACTGTCGTAAATCTTTATACAAATTCTTAAAACTTGGCAGGGTTTAATATAAGATGTAGTAAAAATAAATCCATTATTTTTTCAAGGCATTGACGGTTTAATATTGCTTCTCTCTCTCATTATGCTTCTCTCACTGAAAACTGGGACATTTAATTTTCACAATCTTCCATTGTAGCGGATTTTTCATAAACAAACTCATTCGCTGTAGTCAGGAACGGATAGTAATCACTTGGTGGCAGGTCCGGACTACAAAGTGGTTACATAAGAACCTCCCAACAAACCTTCCGGAGCTTATGGCGTTGTCTTGATGGAACGCAATTCCTCAATTATTGTTAAAGCTGCTCGCTTCTGCGCGAAAGCTTCCTTCAGACGGTCTAATTGTTGGCAATATGGGTCCAAATTAAGAATTTTACCATAGAAGGGCAACTAATAGGAGATGATTCCCTACCAATGCCAACAAACACACAGCAAAACCATCATGACCGTCAATCGTGACTTGGCCACCGTTTGCGCCGGCTCATCACGTTTCGAGCACAAAGCGTTTTTTCTTGAAGTTGTCGTAAGTAACTCATTCTTCATCACCAACTGCCATCTGCTTCAGAAACTGGTCGATTATTTTACGATTCAGCAGCGGTTCACAGATGGAAATTCTATCGGTGAGGCTTTTTGCGTTGACTTGTGTGGCGCCTATACATCGAACTTCTTTTTGTATCGCTTTATTGAAGTTGTGCAAACGATGTTTTACGCAATATTTGGCTGTGTAATCTCTACGCCTTTATCAATCAATCAATCAATTGGAATAATAATAATAGATTCCTTTTTACTATATCTTAAAATTTGCCAGACGGTAGACGGAGGTTGTAAATGTGCTATATCGAGTTGCGCCTTCTGGTATTTTGAACACAATTAAATTTCAGAAAATACAAAATTTTCCCTATAGCTTCCAATTCGGGGACAGCAGCCTAAGTTTGTTCCTATTGTATTTCACTTCTTCACAAATGACTGATTTAAGCACACATCTTTCTAACAAATTATTCTAAGGTATATTCGGCCAAATTTGGACTAGGTTAAGCCGAAAATAGTCCTCTCTGCCATTCCAGGTAATTTATAATTCACAGACTACAGTAACCTAATTTGTTCACCGTATAGCTTTAATAACAACACCTGGCAAATGTAGGCAAAAATCGAACAAGAAACCATGACCTAACAAAAAGGTCGATCCCACTTCTAAGTTCCGTGGTGTAAATGGTGGGCATTTTTAAACCCCCTCTGGTGTCCCCAGACAAACTAAGTTTTCAGATGCAACCTCCAATGCGCCTAACTTTTTTGTCAGTTGTATCGTATTACAACACATGATAAAATTAAAAAAAAAAATACTTGGGTAACTCCAATACAACTATCATCTCAACTAATGTATAGGTATGTATAGGTATGGCTACATCAATGTTTTTCATTCAATTATACAAATTTTTGCACAGACGTGACAGGTTTTCTACATCTCTACGTTAGCTATGGCCGTGAAAAATAGTCGTTGTTCCATTTGAAATTGCTTCGAAGCTATTCACTTAATTTTCAGACATGTCATTCAAAAAAAGTTAAATCTTGACAATTATTGCAATTAGAGGACCACAAGACGTACAAATTACATAGTCTTTCATACACTTTTTTAATTTCTTCCGTGGTGTAACTCTAATCTATGCTATCCTACAGAATTCAAACTTTAAACAACTACTTCGAGATGACATCCAAAAGATTTTCGTTTTGCTTCTAGAGCTGCTGAAATCGAAACATCTTTTTCTCGTAGTGACATAGTACTGTATGGTGGACAAGTTTCAAATTCCACGGCCATTTTTTATATGGAATTTCACTGCGAATAATCAGCATAGTACCAGCCTTAAGGAAGTAAATTTGTGAAGTACGTGTAATGACATATTATTGAAAACGTAATCGTTCTATAATGAAATATTACTGGTGACATTTTTCAACTCCCATACATGTTCAAATATAATGATTTTCTATCAATCCTAAATAAACTTTGTTTGATAAAATCTTTTCTGATTTTTTAAAGAATATGTGAATAGGCGTGAATCAATGTATGCATTCTATTAAATAATTAGCAGTAATAATTTCAATATTAAAATTTCGATTAACAATTAAGTTAGTTTATGAACAAATTGTACATAGGCAAGTACAAATAAATTCAATTCGTTTATGTATGTTCGTTTCATATTTATATGCTTGTATTCATACTATATAAATAATAATAATACTGAGAAATTCATTTTAACTAGTCAATAAATAAATAATCGAATCAATTTATGCTAAATTGTAATCAAAGTCAAATATTAACTAATCCCTTATAAGACCACTCAATTTAATAAGAATTCATGGCTATAAGTATAAGTGGGATTTTCTAAGCAGATTCAAAGGTTTGAAATAAATTTAAAATGGAAGTTAAATACACTCAGCATTTCAGCAATTCATATTAAGAAAGTGCCTGCTGTGGAGCTGCGCTTTGAGCCCCAAAGTTTGACAGAATTGGTACAGCAATTTTTAATCACATATTGATAAAAGTGACGATAAACGACATTGACCAAAATTTTTAATTCTTTTATTGAACAGTTTTTAGACTTGAATTTCGTTTATTATTGGTTTGACTCATACAAGTAGTTAGAAGTTACCCCAAATACCGCATAATTTTATATACCAAATTTGTAATTGTAATATTTTAATAATAATAGTGATTTTCTTAGTCTCTAATCTTTAGAACAAGTTTACAAAAATCTTATAATCATAAAGACTTCCACATATACTTAGGCTAATATAAAAAAGACATTCTCTTGCATCTCATGAGCAGGATATACTTACCTATACTTATATTATTGCTTACATGCATTTCTATTTTTTGACTCATTGAAGGGGATCTACTGATTAACAATTCCGAATGTTAGTCTGAGATTTAGTAGACTATCAATTCCTCAACTACTCGAAGAGGTCGCTGAAATGTCGGGATAATAGCCGCTGAAAGAAAGACAATTGGTTCGAACCCTTGATCATAGACACAATACTTTCACATATTAAACATCGTGCTATCTTTTCCAGGAGCATGATTAACTTTGTGTGGCTAAGTTTTTCATACTGAATCAATATCACCACTTGCGATTCCTGCGGTCCTAAGGTTCGTGGACGATATACCGCCTCTCCACCGTATAAGTGGATATGCTAAACGTAAATAGACTCACTTTACATCTCTTTTAGTTAACGAATAAATGGTAAAAATATTCGAAAAATTCCCATTTTCCTATTGAAGTCCTTATTCACGATGAATGTGATATTAATGACATTTCTCAAAATAACTCCTAATAAGACGGACACCCGAAGCACCCGAAATACTTTTCTTCATGTAGTGCATAGTAGGAAATAATGTCTGTAGAAAATTATTTTCCATGGCATTCGTTTTCTATGTAAACAGAGAGTATACATAAACAGTTTTTAGTATATGTCTTTATATCACGCGCTTTTCAATTCATTACCTACAGAATGCTGGAAGTGTAAGGATTTCAGCGCATATGGGATGAAATGTCTTAAAATTTGACTCATAAATATCAACTGCTAAATGTTAACTAATAGAGCACCCAACAACAAACAAATTTGACATAGTTGAAAAGGGGGAAACGATTTTTGGGTAGAACACTTAAGTTGATTTTTAACACAATTACGAATTTTAATACGAATTTTAATAATTTCCCTAATTGTATACAATAAATTATTTGCTACGTTTTAGCTCGCTCAATATAATCCTTAAATATTTAAGTAAGACACATACATAGCTATTCCATAATGTTCATTTCGATGCCTATCTGGTCGAACTTTGCAGCGTGGCTTCAGTAGGCACTGACAAGTGTCAAATGCAAGACAAATGTTGGGATCATCAACTATGTAACATAATTAGAACAGAAAATTCAACATTTTGAATGTATTAGTTAGAACAATTTTGTTACCAGCAGTCGTAACAAGAAATAACAAACTGTGATATTTCTTTTAAGTTTGCATTAACTTAAGCATTAATAAATATAAACTACTAATGTTGTAAATAATTGATATCTAAAGTAAATGTATACGTTATTGTCTGTTTATAATGTTTCTGGTGTAATCACATAAATATGTATATGAATAAACCGTTAACATCAACCAACAATTTATGTAAACTGCAATAGACACTGAGGTTTTACTTTACAAATGGTAAATGGTATGATATGTTTAAAACTGAGCATTTTCAATCAATTCTCGCGAAAAACTCAATTTTGGTAGGCGAAAAACCCAAGAAAGTTTTAAAAATCGGTTACCCTAATCATTTTTATATCACGCAAAAGAACTAAGGTATATATTATTTATAATAATAAGGCCAAAAATGTAACTCCTGGTAGTAAGTGTCTAGAGCACCAAATATATTGTTTACCAAATACGTCCGTCTGTGAGGCTGGCTAGCTGGTGGACACTACCTATATAGTTATTGCAAATCTTTACGAAACTTGTCAAAGCTTGGTGCGGCCTAATATTTTGCAAGATCGTAGCCGGGAATTGTAAATGGGCTATATTGGCCTATGCCTTCTGATACCTCAAGTACAAATTCATAAATTCTGTTTTTCATCTACACATTCATGTACTGGACCAAATCAAATGTTTGACCATTGCATTTAATTGAAATGCTTGGCAGAAACATCTAACCACATCTTTTCTGGTACATTCCATACAAATGGACCGATTTTCCAAAGCTACAATTCTCTGAAAGCTTTGGGAAAAATTGATCTACACCCAATACAAATTACCGATTTAACACATATCTTCATATATATTTAGTAATTATACTGAACTCAGTCAAACCTGTCATATGTTATGTGTTTGATGAAGTACGTTTTGGGGATGAAACGGGAGGGCATTGACACATCTCTTCTGGTGCCTCCCATGGAGATTGGCCGAGTTATAGAAACAACGTATTTCCACTGAAATCATTAATTTGTATTGCAGTTACTTACATTTTTAGCAATTATGTTGCATTATAATGTCTCTCTGGTAACACCCACACAAATTACATAACATTATCCACAAATTCTTAGATTCATATCAGTCATTCAGTTGTATTAAATTTAACATAATTTAGCGTTCTGCGACTCACCACTTCTATCGACGCACAATATTCATTCTGGAATCGATCACACTTTTAGGATGACACACAACGATGTTGGATGAAGGTACATATAAGTCAGTGCACCTGACTGAAATTTCTGTACTGGTTTCAGTATAATTTAATAAAATTATCACGCATCAGGCATTTAGAAAACGTAGCTCTGCGAATGCAAACGTTAGAGTATTTTTTATAGAATGTAGCGACTCACCAAGTTTATTCTGGCAACCCTTACTGTTGCGCCGACATGTGTTTAGCGAATACTTCTCCCAATAATATTATAATTTCACAATTGTGTAATTCACGATTGAGGAGATAAAAACCGAATCACCGAACACGCAAAACCCTTGTCTTGTTTATGCCTCACACAAACAAACTAAACATGCCGTATGGATAAAACCGTCAACATATCTTCGAGATGAGTGTACCAACATAAAATAAATAATAATCCAAAGTCGAATGTACATACCCCGCGAAATTTGAAAATGCACTTTTTTTTGAACACACCTCATAAACAATCCAAGAGAAACCATTGGACGTTTCAGTAAGATTCTTTTGCTAACACATCGAGTGCAGAAGTGAATTTATAGATTTTAAATATATAAAATATGCTGTGATGGCCAATGTAGCATTTTCAGTAAATAATGTAAAAGTATTATACGAATGTTCATAAAAAACGGCGGATTATTGCAATGGGTATATTTAGGTTTGGACTTGCACGGCATCGTCCCTGTTATATCCGGACGGTCACTTCAGAACTTATGCTTGCTAGCACTTCAACTAAGCCTGCGTGAGATTTCTTTCATATCGTATACTGGCCACTGTTTTACTATACATAGAAAAATACAGAATTTGATTTAGGGCTAACTTTCTCTCTGTTTTTGTGCAAAGTGCAATGTGATTCAAATTTTACGTAAAACAATTACTATGATCTTTAAGGAAAGTTTAGTGAAAAGATTTTTTTGAAAGCAACTCCAAATTGAGGAAATTTTATTAAAGAAAGCCATTTGTGCTACTGATTGACTCCGAATCGACAAACTCTACCGCCTTAGCTGCAATCAAAATTCAATAGTGAAATTTCTAGCATTATCCGACTTAATTTCTGTTCGTGATTTTGGACAATATAAAAACCCATTAACTAAATAATAAACACAAGTTTACGATAAAAAAAAAGGTAAATAAAAACGGTAAGTAAAAACTGTAAGGTTTGGTGACTTCTTTCTTGTTACATTTCAGTTTTTTTTTTTTCTTTCGCTTTTAGTAATCATCTGTGATCTTCTTCCTTATATTACTGATTATTGTATTATTGAAAAACGAGTTGATATCGTATCCCTGCGATTATTTACCAAATAAATTTATACTACAAAGGTAAAAAGATAGTTCTATCAAATCTCCGGCCACCAGATATAACTTAAGGGTACAAGATTTTGGTACGCACTAATTTTAATGTTGTGGAAATTAATCGGTCGACCTAATAATATTAACAATTGCAAAGAACCAGTTTTGTCTTTTAATATTGGCCGACTTCTTTTAAAATAGATCTAGCCTCCATATTATTTATCGAAATTAAATTTTCTCGAATTGTAATAACATATAAACCACCATGATTATTTTATGTAGCTCTCACACAAATGAGCTATAAATTTCTATCAAGAGGTGTTAGAAAGCAGGATAAAATACATAAATGCGGGCGTAAATAAAATTTACGAAGCACATTTAATTAATTACCCAATCCAATATATTTTGATGCCCACAAAGTGTTTGTGGTTTATAAATCATTCCTTTTATGCTAATTTAAATTCACCAGTAGTATTATAAAGCATCTTTTGTTCATTACTTTTATATTTCCAGAACCAGAACCTTCGAGGAAAGGTTACACCATAAAAAGCATAGTCCTCATTATCACCATCATTTTTTTCTTTGTTATTATCATTTTCTTTACCGCAGACATCATTGCAGCACCGTTGAGGAAAGTATGCTAGTATAAGAATAAATTTGATCCTTTTAAAGCTGTGGGAAACTCATTATTGACGCTTTTCAGGGACATATTGTTCACTTAAAAAGTGTGCTGCTGCTTTCTGACGACGATGTCAGCGATGTTGAAGGCCGTCTAATAACTAAGGCGGTTAATAAAAAAAGGTATGTATAATAAACTGGTCATTTTATAAGCAGAGAATTTTGCAATTTAAATTTTTAGAAATGGATACCCTTGAAAATTAACGCTGAAAGTAATGGTAAAATATGAAACGACCGGAGAAAATCAGCATATATAAAATAATATATAAAATCCAAGTATATACAATTATTCTCACTCTTATATTTCGATATTTTCAGTATAAAAGTTTACCGATTCATCAGTATCGGCTGAACGAAACATGTGCCTAAACGGAAGAGATCTGTGCATATTAATACCAGAAATGTTTGATGGGTTAATAAGGTTATTGCAATCGAAATGGTTTTGTGCTGACACCGTTAGCAATGGGGGCAACTACCGCTTTCCAATCCTAACCAGACGATTTTCGGGGATTTCTGAATTTGCTGCGGAAACTCGTATGTTACAGAAAGTTGTGCAAGTATCATTAAATACTGAGTTCAATAGATTTAGTTAATAATGTCTTTGTAATTACGTACAGCTGAACATGAAAAACAAACGTCTCTAATGTTTATGATTTACTAAATCAAAATACGATCTAAACACGATGTTAAAAAAACTTAAACTTTATCAGAATCGGTCAATGCTTTTAGCGGGGATGTGAAATTGTAAGAATAAAAATGACTTTACACCATCTTATTATGGAAGGTGTAAACTCATTTTGCCAGACCGTTTGTAACAATCAGAAATACACATCTCAGTCACCGTGAAGTATAACTATTTGTGATCGTCCGAAATATGTCTCTTGAAAATAAAACATGTTCCACTCATTTTGAGCTAGGAAGCTGAAATTTGTCAAAAAAAAAACTATGCCAATGTCGTAGGAAGGTTAAATTCAAAATCTGGCAAAATAAGCCAAGTAACTGACCAATCTAGCTGTTGAAAAGTAGTTAGGGAAGATTTTTTCCATAGAAAGACTAAACACGGTTTTGGAATAATGGCATTTTCAGCGTTTTGTCAACATTTATATTTTTTATTCACTAATTACAAAATGGGGCATTACCGTGGTACAAACACCAAGAGTTTTTACCGGTCTCCCTTTCCAAATAGCTTCGCGCTAAAGACGTATAACAGTAAAATTAAATTTTTTGTTAACAGTTTGCCACGGAAGAAGAAACTCATAATGTCAGTACAACCCCGACTAGTGAACGACTTTGCTACGATCACCTTGGTCTTTCTTCACCTTTAATCCGATATTTATTATATGGATCGACTATTTCAGGATCACAATAATATATTCAAGTTTTATACGCAGTCTGCCAGAAATCATTCCTTCGCAGATTTTAAAATGACGATCTTCAAGAAACCTGGGTGTGGCTCACAACATGTTTCATAATGAATCCGTTTGAAATGTAATATTCTAAACGTTTCTGAAGTGGAAATTTCTTTTCGTGGTCCAAATATATTGCAGTTCCTTTGCACAATAAAATTACGTATTATACAAATAACAGAAGCCCTTTTTACGTTGTACAAACCAAAGAGTGTCGCAAGCTGTAATAACAGTTGTGAAACGAAATTTGTCACAGATGTCTGTTACAACATATTTTCATGGTTATATAAATAGAATTGGAAACCGGTTTTCCTTTTGGGAAACGGCAGCGTGTGGTGATTATAAACTTTATTAGATTCTGAAAGGGTCCATCTCAGCGTCAATATGTTATATAGTTTGAAAAAGCTTGTTTGTACAGGGACTAAAAACAACTTTAAACCAGTACAGGAATTTCAGTTAGGAGGCCTGACTTACAACATTGTTTTGAGCTGATACAGAAGTTTATGGATTGTCAGAAGGTGCGTAGCCAATTGCTGGGTTCGTGTCAACAAATGCACTAAATCATATTTAGTACAATTGAATGAAAAATATGAATCCTGGTATATTGGTCAAACTTGGTAATTTCTATAGGAGGTACCATAAAGTGGAGTTTTTCAGGTCGAATTTTTTCAAATTTCTCCCAGCATTACTGTAATGTTACAGACAAAAAATCAAAATTATTCCACTCTACGGTTTACAGAGGGGAAATTAAATTTCGTTATAACGATCAATTAGTATAGGGCATGGGCATGGTACTGCAGTTAAATGTCGTTCTAAGAATTAAGCTTTCCTGCGCCATATTCGGCTAATTTCATTGTAATATGTTGAAAGATTTAAAGCTAAGACTATATGGGTTAAAACGGGCATTTGTTTGGTAGCTACCGTAAGGGGTACCAATGAACAAACATAAAAAAAAATCACCAATTTGTATGGCAGGTACCAGCATAGGCAGGCTGATATAGTCCATTTACAACATATCAGGTTGTGCCAAGTTTTAAGGAGTTTCATAAATTTGTATGCCAGTTATCGTGTCTACCATTCAGCCAGACCGAAGGAAATAAGAGTAATTTGTGCTTTAACCGCTTCCTTCTGGGTATTACATTCCATAACAATTTCATAACAGTTAATTTTCCCCTCTAATCTCTGACGCATTGACCGCAGCTACTTAAATTTTTGTCAGTTGCATTGCATTGTAATTCTTGATAAAATTTAAAAAAAAAAAAGAACATCAATCGATCGGATAACCACTCCCTTTCTGGTGCCTCCCATACAAATTACATAATTTAACCCATATGCTTCTAAATGCATATTTATATCTCGTTCACCCATTAACCCATTCATATTTTTATTTAATTATTATAAACTAATTGCAGCCTAATTGAGCACGCATCAGTCATTTAGTAAACTTAATTCAATGAATTGAAACGGACTGCATTGTTAAACACTTAAGGTATCACATATACAAGCTGGCAGATTTAGTAAAAAACTGCAGCCCAGTGTAATTCATAAGCGGACTTCAGAACTGCTTTAATTCAAAGTATTTTTGCATAAAATAATTCCGCTTCCACCGGTGGGTGAACGTATTTGGAAGTCAGTTCACTTGACAGAAATTGTTGTATTGGTTCTTAGGTCACCTGAATTGAAAAAACGATATATTGTAATTAATAGTGACACAATTTTTCACCCATTTCTGACAAAGATAAATTCAAGGTGTGTATACCTTTCCTTTCTTTTACCAAATCACACAAATATTGTATATGAATAAGGTGCCAAGGACAGTAAGCTAATAAACGTGTGTATGAATATGTACATCTATTAGACCGATTCATTCCCATGCAAACAATTTCTTGATGGGCTGCCATGAGGAGACAGCTGAGCTGTTCTCGTATTTCATAAAGATTTCGAATAATTATGAATTCCCAGATAATTACCCTTTAAAATCAGCAACAAATTACAACAAATTCCATATATGAATTTCGTTTCTCAACATCGTTTTCGTTTTATTAATATGAATTGGATTTGTTTGCGTCAAATTATATTTTATCAACATCAATTCCTTTTTCTCATCATCAATTTGGATTTCTCGTTATAGAACAATATTTTTTCAACAATAATTTCGATTTCCCTTTTGGTTTTGTGCACATTGATCCGTCATATGAAGTTCGGATGTAATATTTCGTATATCGTGGTTCATAGTTTGATAAGAGATACCTATATGTTTACATTTATTTTGACTCCGACGTCAAATTCTAGTAGTGAATTCCCGTTGTCGTTACCTACCCACTCTAATGCCCGATTAACAAACACGATGATACCTGAATATGTTCTTCGCAGAAAGTCTACGCAGCGCCTAGGACATAAATCTGTCCACATTGGTAGTATGTGTAATATATCTCATAGTATTACCTCCATTAGTTTATGAGATGATCATCTCAATCTCTAGAATCTAGATTGAAATACTGGCATTTCACAAAACATTGATGCTGTGCAATAACTGATAAAGTAAGATCGTTATAAAACAAAATAACAAAATATAACCATTAGAGTAATTTTAAATGAACGAGTCTTGCCAAATCTGAAATTTAGACTAAGGAATAAATATAAAAAATAACACCGAGTCCGTTATTTCGTATGAAAAGTAGTGGAATGGAAGTGGTGGATGCATCCAGTTATAGTTTTAAGATAGAACGAAATAACAAAGTGTAATGTGTTTTAGTGGGTTAGCTTATAAATTTCAAAAATTATAACGAAACAATATTTCGTTGATTTAGGTTAAATTGGCCCCATATCATTCGCATTTTCGATTACATTGCTTTAGAAAATATTGCCGCTGACAACAAATTCATGTGCAGAATTAATACACAAGAAATTAAGTTAACTTGATCACTTTGATTGTATGGTATCTAGGGATGTATGGTGAAATCAGGTAATATGTCTGGAAGGTACAGGAAAGGCTTAGTTGTCTGGTCTTTCTATACTGTGATCATATTACAATTCAATTGGCAGGGAATTAAATTAGTGCAGTCTGCGGATTAGGCAACATATGTGGAAAAATAAATGTCTATAAATCGACCAACTTGCATAGAAGGCACCAGAAGCAGTACGGCAATACTCTCCGTTTTCTTTTTCAGAACTAGATTAATCATACGCAAAATGCGCGAATTTTGTTGAATTCACTAAAATTTTTTGACAGATATGAAACTACGAATATATGACTTAACCCTTTACGGTAATTTTTATGAAAGCAACCAAAAAAGGCGTGGTTACTTGATCAATTTTTTCCGAGTGTTAGCAAGCATTACAAATTAATGCAATGAACCCAGGTGATTACAACTGACTAATTAGAAACTACATGAGAACAATTAATGGATTACTCCAATGCTGCACCTTTTCATTCTCAGAATTAAATTTTTCAACCGCTAGATGAACCAAATTTAGCCGAATTTAATGTACTGTAAGAATGATGCGATAAAAGATAAATGATTTGTATGTAAGGTACCAAATAGGGCGTTATTAATCGCTCGAATTTGTCAATTACCAAGTATTGTTAAGCAATGCAAGGGGCAAAAATTTAAATGACTACAGTACAATCCCCGGCTACAATCTGGATAAATATTGAGAAATTGTCGTAAAGATTTCCGATATTTAGAGACTTTACCAATGAGACACCCAGGCACACAGACATGGGCCAATTGACTTACAAGTTCATGAAACTCGTTTGGTTGAATTAAACTCTTATTGCTTCCGAATTCTTTTTTGGAAAGGAATGGGAGAATTTCTTACATGCGGTGAGTCTATGCCCATTAATTTTTTGAATCGGTACCTGTTTAACGCCCATTTAGCTTGAAAATATTCCGCGACACTTGCCGATAACTCGACTAGGTGGCTGAGTGGGGGCCCACATGAATAAAATGTTATGGACGGTAGACATACCTATATATGCCATCTGCCGTAGTATAGAGTTTAGATTAAAAAAAAACATTGATATTGGAGCAGTTTGCTTTATGCCTTCTTTTATGCTCTTACAAATGAACTTAAATACTAAAATATAGAATTTATCATTATAGTTCGCTCTAATCTACTGAAACGTTACACATCGTAATTTTTCCGAAAGACTGTCAAAGTTAGCTATTGTCTAATTCTATTCTATTCTATTTCCGCCCACCAAAAATTAGCGATTTGCCATTAATCCCTTTCTCGATTGTAATTCTCATAATCGTGTACTCGATTATCGCAAACTTATTTCAGACTTAACATTTTGTGAGATGCAATATAACTTTTGATCTTGGGTTATTTGCATTTCGCGTTTTAGTATTCACATGTCTAAAACCCGAAAAGCACATACTAATTAAATTCTAAAAACTGTGAGGATATTTATAAGTAAATCAGTAGACTGAAATTTTTGTACTGGGCGCATACATCTTTCCAGAACTAATTTTTGGATTCTAAATACGGTCTTCAATTTATCTCAGAAGTTCTCTTTTGTGAAATTCACTATGGATTTTATTAATTCCATGTATGCTATGGTAAATGGTGAGCGTTTTTCATTAATTTATAAATCATTCAAGAAGCTATTAATGGCTGTTGGTCCCTAATATATATTTGTGTGTACTTCTATTACTAACTTACGAAGTAATGATGCACCCATTGGTACCAATTTTAATTTCATTGTTCGCATTATAAATTAAAACAATGATCAAATTATCATAGTATCAACTTTCCAAATTATAAGATTACTAAACTGTAGATTTTTCTGTTGAAAAATCATTCACCATAGACAGGGCCAGATGATAATCACCCGATACCTAGGTGCGCACTATAAAATTGATGCATAAGGACCTTCCCTATCAAGCTTCCGAAGCTTCAGATGAGTCACCAGCCACGTGTGCGACCTGGCGCTATCCTAAGGGAACACAGTTCCTGTCATATTGGCACAGTTGGCCGCTTCTCGGCAATTCCTCTCTTCAAGTGTTCTAATTGTTGACCGCACGGCTCCGAATTATGAGTTTGGCCGTAGGGAAGCATCTCATAATAGATGCAGTCTCAAAAACAGCAATCCTGTCCACATTTCTCACCGATTTACGGCGATTTGTCTTCGAACATTCTCACTAAATGCTGTGATGCACCAATCATCATCGCCTTCAGAAATGGGTCGATTTTTTTGCGATTCAGCAGCGGTTCACAGATGGAAATTCGGTCCATGAGGTCTTTTTGCGTTGACTTGTGTAGCACCCATATATTGAGCTTCTTTTTGTATCCAGCTTTATTCAAACAGTTCCAAACAATTTTCTGTGTAATATTTAGCTCCTGGACAATAAAAACAGTGTTTACATGGAACAGTGTTTCCATTAGTTCATTGAAAATTTCGACAATTATTCTTTCAGAGTGTGACAGCACAATTACTGGAACGGAATCGGCGGGACTAAAATTGCGCGTGATTGGATGTTACAGTATCAGGACTATAAACACTATTAAATTTTTAGCCGGTTGGTTTGCTTTTTCGCTCTTATCGATGAAAAACTGTAAAATATGTCATATTTTCCCCTTGCTGGTGCCCTTTTTTTGACGCGTGCTCAAACAATATTTATTCAAGCAAGCGGTTTGAGTTGCTTTTTCAGTACGAAGTCTTGTCTTCCTAATGCCATCTGGGGGAACCCGATAGTACTTACACAAGACACAGACTACTGAGACCATCTATCGGAAACATTATGGATTTCTTTTTGCTATACTTCTTGCCTAATATACGAGTATATAACTAAGTTATGCAATACAGAACATTGTCTGTCGTGGACACTGCTGGTTATCATATACATACATATCTATACATACATATTTATACATGCAATTTTTTTTTAGATTTGATTGATTTATGTACTCGTATATGTTATGATGTTGATGATGCCGAAAGGAACAAGTTTGGGTAGCATGAACGCAGATAGCATTGCAAATTTTCAGGTTGCCAGTTTTTCTATGAACCGGGCTAGTCTATTTGTCGGTATGTTATGTCTTAAAATACTTTCCGCGCATCTGGTCTCATTGTATTGGTTTTGGTTTTCATAGCACGCTTTAACACAAATCAAAACTCGAGACGGCCGCAAATGAACAGTTCTTTTTATTAAAAATGAGTGGTCGTTGTTCATCTCTGACGTTGAAATATCAAAACAGTGACAAAAGATATGCATAACCTTTTGTCCTATCAAAATCAAATTGTTTTGTAATGTTGTAATTGGAAACGCCTCAGCTGTCAAATGCAGACAATTGATATAGAAATGTTATTGCACCAATTCGATAGCTAGCAGTTGGTCGCGAAAGTTATTTAAATACTTAACATATTTACATATTTTTTTCATAATTACAAACGTGGTGTATGAGAACAAGCGATAAAAGTTGGGAGTGCATTTTAATAATTCTAATACGCCAGTGTTGACTTTAAGGATATTATTAATCTTTCGTGAATCTTGAAAAATTATCTAAAAAGTATATTTGTATATATATGAAGTACAGTCAAAACCAACAGACAAATTAAAATTAACCAAATTTAGAATGATCATCACCAAATGATAGTTCTAATGCTATTTTTGTATTTCTTTATGAATAAGGTAATACCAGTTTAAAACAAAAATTGTGAATATAAATTTATTTTGATACTTTATTCGGTTTCAAGATAGGAATTGTTTGTTATTGCCATACTTAAAATTACGCACAAACAGCTAAGGAAGCTGAAGATGATATTGTGTCGGATACTGAAACAGCTGTCCCCCACCCAGCCAGCTGTCAGTGCGAGTATAATTAATATGGCTAGTTTTTGAATAATGAACTTTATTAGCAACACTAATTAATTGTTAATTGTTTAGCCAAATACAAAACAAAAGTCATATTCAATTTATTTTCAGTCTTTGGCAATCGTTCCACATAAATCTGCCAACAGAGAAGCTTCAAAAAGTTATAAATATCAGTTATAAAATAAAATATAACGCTAGACTAAGGAATGTTAAAAGATGTAAGGATGGCAAAAAGTTACGTCACAAAATATTAGACGGACCACATTTTGGTTAGTCGATCCAATGGGTTCCCAAATGCAGGTACTAAATCGATTTTGGCTAGCTTGGCAGGTTACAGTCTCAAACTGAACTTTAGGGGGAAAAATGTAGGGCGCTGAAAGTTTTAACAAATTGATTCAGGTATGTCAAAGGGTAATATTTATACCTTCACCCGGAGAAATGAAAGTATGTGGCATTTGATAAGGCCAGAAATATAACACCCAGGAGGCAGCGTACCTCCCACTTGAATTGACCGAATTTCAGAAATACAGTGATTCAGCATTCGTAGCTCGGAATAGCTTAAATTGTTGTCAGTTATAGTTGTTTATAATCCTTGACTAAATTTAGAGCAATCGAACAAGTAACCACTCCCCTTCTGGTAGCTCGAACTCTAGTGACCCATTTATCCCATATGTTCTTAAACCAATATCTCTTACATTGTAGTGCCAAATTTATTCAAATATAGTACATGCTAAGCGTCTGCCAAAGTAAGATCTACAGTGAAGTTTCACATACAAACTTCTATCAGTAGGGTGCTGCAGCTTAGGTTTTTGTTCAATGTATTACTTGCATTTCTATTTGAGTCCTGAGAGAACCTGACCAAATAACCTCAGCACTTCAGGTACCTCCCATGCAAATTAACAATTTAGACCATATATTTCCTCGTATCTTTCTGGTAGTTGTACTGCATTCAGTCAAATTTGGTACACGTTCCGTGTATGGAGAAGGAAATTTTAGCAGTGAAATAGAAGGGCATTGCCACGCCCAATCTAGTATCTCCCACACAGATTACCGATTTAATCCATGTATTCTTAGATTTATATTTTTCTAAAAGTCAAATTTGGCACAAGTAAGTTTGAGGAATGCAAATGAGAGCATTGGCACTCCTGTTCATATAAACTGGACGATTTACCGAAATTTAATGTGTTTCCGCTCCTTTGTTTTGGCACTTGTAATACTATATAATGCTCTCTGATAATTCCCATGCAAAATAACGTACTTTGACTCACATATTTCTAGATCCATAAGAGATAAACTGCCCAAAGGTCTCTAGGTACATGGGATCTGGAACGGGTATGATTAACTGGCCCAGATACTGTCCTAAATAAAATCAATGCAGAAATTTCAGTTAAATGAACTGACCTATACGTACCTTCACCTTTTGCGACGCTTCAAAACATTCCGAACTGAAGCGTAACTGAATAAAGAAAGCAAAGTTGTAACTTTCTGAAGTTCTCCGTTTGGAAATGTAGGAAAGGATCACCAATATTTTTCTAAATCGACCAATTTGTATGCGTGGTGCCATAAGGTGCATGGTAGTGAAATCTACAGGGTGGCGCAATAGAATGTGCATATTTAAAAAATAGATTAAAAAATAAATATAAAAGGTATGGTTAAAATAAATCTAAGGTATTATAGAGTAATAAATGGAGTTTATTTTTTAAAAATAACATCATCTAAATAGTGATCCTCTCTACGACGGCACTCCTCTAACCGCAAATGAAAATTATTGAAAACTTGCTTCAGTAATACTGGTATAATGACTGTCATTTCACCACGGATATTCTCCTTGAGCTGAACGATGTTTCTTGGAATATTACTGTAGACTTTGTGTTTGAGGTATCTCCATAAAAAAAAGTCAAGAGGCGTCAAGTCTGGACTACGTTGAGGCCATGGGATATCACCTCTTTTCGAAATCAGTCTGCCAGGGAACATCTGCTTCACCACCGCCATGGAGTCATTTGATGTGTGACAGGTAGCTTACAGGTTGTTGATGCCAAAATATGTATATTTCCCATAACTTTCATATTCATTTTAGTTTGGCATCCGCCTGGCCACCCTAATTTTAATCCGCCAAACATCCACGGCTTGAGCGCGTAAATCACACACCAACTCAAGCTTTAATAGCTTGATTGGTGTGTGTTTCAGAATGTTCTAAAGATGGCTACAATCTGTCTTATATACTCTCTTAGTCGCTTTGTCATTTCTAAAATTGCAAGCTAAAACTTACTTGTTACTGTGAGTTCAAACTGTCCAGTTCACATTGGTAAGCTTCCGCGCAGATTGTTCAATTCCAAATAAAGAAATAGAAATTGTCCATTCCAAATTCTAATTCATTGTGTTTTTATTCTTTATTTTTTCCTTCCTCGGTGAACAATTTGTGAGAAATATTACAAGCTTCCTTGGAATATTTCCGGCTCACACAATTGTAAACCAAAAGCCACCTTTCGCTCCAGGCAACCCAAAATTCCCTGGATCCCCACGTTTTCATGGTCCTAGTCGAACCGGATTGTTTTTGATAAATTGCTGTGAGATTTCTGGAAGTTGAGAACCATCCATCCAACTATCAATCCATCTACTCATCCATTTATCCATCGCATTCATCCGTCTGGAAAATCAAAGGTGAGTTTGTGTTTTGCTTTTACCTTTCATAAGAAACGTAGTGCATTTATCTAAGCTACCGTCAGTAGCGAACATAAAAATCAAAAATTGTTCAGTGCGTTTTGCCGACGGCAAAACGATCAACAAACACAGTGCGGTGAATTTTCTTTAAGTTCGGGTAAAAAATATATCGGTGTCGCGTCAAAATTAGTGGACATTGTCATCAAAATAATATAAATATATTCCAAAAGAAAAAAATTAATAATTTTTTCTGATTTGTTCATATTTTTGTGCATGGTTTGTGTGACAAATAATTACATACATACATTCGGTTGCAATACATTGTTTTTGTTTTTTCTTTCTTTCTTCTTCCAATTTATAAATTGTTAAGAGATTGCTTTCGCCGTTCGCGTCAGAGATATATACAGTGAGTCTCAAAAGTATTTTGCCTATACGTTTTTACAATAAATTTCATAGTTTTTCTTTCAAAATGCATTGAATTGTCCGAAAATTTAATGTATATATTTTGCTTTTGCCTAACATATATTGTTCAAAATGCAAATACAAAAAAAATTACAAAAAACATCAACTCCGTTGTGTTTTTGTTGTATTGTAGTTGTTTTGCACTACACTTCGATGCTCACAAAAGTATTTTGCTTTTTTTCTAATTCCGTTATTTTTTACAATTTGCGTGTTCTTTCTTTTGGTTTTATATCCTTTTTTTAATTGGGTTAGACTTGTCATGATTACTTCTATTAAAATTAGTCATAAATAGTCTTTTAGTGTGCACTGATTGAGTTTCTTTTTATAAAAAAAAATGCCGAAAGGTAAAGAATTGAATTTTGCGCAAAGAAAAGTCATTTTGCACCTTTATGGCCAGGGAAAAACGATAAAAGACATTAGTGAAATGTTTGAACGTTGCCGCCAAATAATAGAAAATGTGATAAAACGCGCAAAAGGTGGCAATATCGAAAATAAAGCCGGTTGTGGACGTCCGAAATTGCTTTCAGAAAGAAATGAAAGAAGAATACTAAAAGAAAACCATGATAACCCGCATTTATCAACACCAAAAATCAACGACAGTTTCAGTCGTACTCTAGGAACAAGTGTAAGCAACGAGACGATCCGTAGAGTACTGAGATCCAACAATATCAATGGTCGCGTGGCAAGAAAAAAAACCGCTAATTTCAGAAGTAAATCGTGTAAAGCGGATTTCGTTCGCTCAGCTACACAAAACCAAAAGTTTTGAGTTTTGGCAAACGGTGATATTTAGCGACGAAAGCAAATACAACATTTTCGGTTCTGACGGACGACGCATGGTGTGGCGTAAGCCAAATGAAGCCCTCAATATCAAAAATATGAAACCAACCGTCAAACATGGAGGAGGTTCGGTAATGGTATGGGGCTGTATGTCCGCCCGAGGAGTTGGCAACCTGGTATTTATCGATGGCATTATGGACAGGCATGTTTATTTGTCCATCCTGAAAGAAAACCTCCATGCTAGTTCCGGTAAAATGGGCCTTCCAAGAAATGGGTTTTATTTCCAACATGATAACGATCCAAAATATACTGCTGCGGGCGTTAAACTGTGGATTTTATACAATACCAAACATTTACCAACACCTCCCCAGAGTCCGGACTTAAACCCGATAGAAAATCTTTGGGCTCACCTGGTGGAAGAAATAAGGAAACACAATATTTCCTCAAAGGCCACACTAAAACAAGTTTTGCAAGAAGAATGGGACAAAATACCGATCGAAAAGTGCAAAAACCTAGTGAAATCAATGCCAAGACGCTTAGAATCTGTTTTAGCTAACAATGGCTATCCTACCAAATATTAATTTAATTATGTATGTTTGTTGTATTAATAAAATTCTCTACTAAAATTAAAAAGCAAAATACTTATGTGACCTAAAAGTAAAAAGCAAAATACTTATGTGACATATAAAAACTTAAATATCTCTAATATTATCGTAGTATTTTAATTTGCTTTTTAAAGAAATTAATGTTTAAGTTCCTATTAGCATATTCAAAATAAAATTTTGATTATCTTTTGTTAAACAAACGTTTAATTCGGGTCCTTTTTTTAAAAAAGTATCAAATTCTTTATAGACAAAATACTTTTGAGACCCACTGTACATACACATTCGTATTCAAATTCTCTCGATCTCACAATATTGTCCTAAAAACAAAACATTGTCGTCCATATATTCCCAATTGCCATTGCACATCACCACACGCACGTTCTAACGATCTAATTTACATGCATACATATGTACATTTGCTCTAAACATCAAGAGATCTTCGTTTTGTCCATCGACGGTGTTTTTTGTAATTTCGCTTTGTTCGCTGTTGGCTGTCGACGTCGCGGTACAGCTTGTTGTTGAGCGTCTCTTTCAGTGACGCTGACGCATATATAAGAGTACCTATTATCTCTTGTGTTTTCTTTTGAGATTCTGGGTAGTGTACCCTACAGCCCGTTCGAGTCGCAATCAATTTGTTTATTACGACTGATTATTTTTTTCGTTTGTCGGAAATATCGGCGAAGTGTTCTTTTGGACATTCAACGGTGCACTCTATATCTTATAGCGTACCCTACATTCGGTGCAAGTCGTTTGTTAGCGTTTTTTGGTAAATTTATTTACTTTTTCAATTTGTCCTTTTTTTTGTTCGCTAATTCAAACCGAAGTAGGTTTTTGGCTTCTATTAATCATTGTATTTACCAAGCTAATAAACGCTTCACCCTACTCTCCATTCTGGTCGGCATTCATACGGTTTGTGACACTCCAGTGCAAATGTAAATATTTTTCTAAATTCTTTTTTAATCAACACATTGTCTTAAATTTCACCAAATTTTCGAAAATTTGATTTTTTTTATTTTCAAACCTAGGCAATTTTGTTTTTTGAAAAAAAAAAAATAAATTTCTTTAATTCTGAATATTTAAAAAATAAATTTTGAACGTAATTCTTACATTTGGCTTTTTTCATATTTGAAAAAAAAAAATTTTTTTTTCTGTTTCTTTAATTTTGGAAAATTTTGATTCTAGTTTTTTCTTCTTTTCGTTGTTTGTTCATCGAAACCTTAATTTTTTCGGCGTAAATAAATCTAAGAGAATAGATCTCCGTATTTCTTTTTGCAAACTATTTTTGATTTTGATTTTTCTCTATTTTTGTGCGTTATTTTGAAAATTATATTTCAAAAGTGCACCAACTACTTTTCCCGAAACTAAATTTTGTTCACATTTAAATTTTTTTTCTCAATTAAAATTTCTGTTCGATTTTCGAAACCAAGTTATAATGTCACTTGATTCATTCATTCGTTTAGCCGATCGTCTCACAGAGTTCGATGCGGACATCAGTGACAATAAAGTTCCACTATGTTCTGCTCTTTCGGTAGAAATTCATATTGACGAACTTAAGTCAACTTGGTCAGAAATTAAGGCTGCATTCGACAGACATCTTCATGATCGGGACAACGAAGAGGAAGATGACAATGAGAGTGTAGACGACGCAGACGGTGAGCACGGGGGTAAAGCCTCAGAAGTCGAGACGTTGCGTGCCAAGTACAAAAGTACGTATGTGACGTACTGCAAGTGCTTGACAAAATTGGGTCAGCTGTGTGAGGATTTCAAGAACCAATCAGTTCTTAGGGAAATTCCACCTCCTCCTATCAGCCATTCTCAAAAATTTGACTCTCCCGATACATATTCCGGCTATTCTTTCCATCTTCCACCGTGCGAAACCGAGGTCTTCAATGGGGATTATATTTCTTGGCTCACATTCCGGGATATGTTCACTGCCGTGTATATCAAGAATTCCCGTCTTAGTCCGGTCGAGAAATTGTTCCACTTGACTCAGAAGACACAAGGTGAAGCACGCGACATAGTTCAAAGAAGTCCATTGACCAACCAAGGCTTCCAGTTGGCTTGGGAAAATCTGTGCAATCGATTTGAAAACAAGAGAATCCTTGTCAATGGGCAATTAAAGATTTTATTCAACCTTCCGACTATTCCAACTGAATCCGGAAAGGCTATTAAGGATCTCCAACGCGATATGAATTCGTGTATTTCTGCTCTGCAGTTACTTGATATCGATATCGGAAGTTGGGATCCCATTTTTGTATTTCTGTGTTCCAACCGCCTTCCGGATTCAACATTAACTCTGTGGGAACAAAGTTTAGCTGACAAAACTTCAATTCCGAAATGGTCAGCTCTTGATTCTTTCCTGACAGATCGACATCGAACTTTAGAGTCAGTTTCGGAAATTCGAAGTCTGCCTAAGTTCAACGATGGACGTCAAGGGAATCAATCAGATAAAAATTCGCATTCCAAGGGAGCTAGGAAAATTAGTTCGTTCCAGAACAAGATTTCCTCTCCAAAATGTCCACTGTGCCCGAAAGAGTCGCATATAATTCGCAAGTGTCCGAAATTTCTGAACATGGACCACAATCAGCGACTTT
The DNA here is from genome assembly GCA_019455685.1 of Philornis downsi. NCBI lineage: Eukaryota > Metazoa > Arthropoda > Insecta > Diptera > Muscidae > Philornis > Philornis downsi. The sequence goes on along the minus strand of JAHXMU010000101.1, from coordinate 248,653 downwards.
CGGAAATTAAAAAACAAGGACTTTGCCTAAACTGTTTTTCCAAATCCCACGCGGTAAAGAATTGTTCAAGCAAAAATAATTGTTCTGAGTGCAACAAGCGTCATAATACTTTGCTGCATAAGGGCTCAAGTAATTCCGACAATTATTCCAATTCGTCACCTAGTACAAGCATCAGTTCTAGTTTGAATCCTAACTCCGCTCCATTTTCTTCCAATTCAATACAGTCCACTAGTCCAGGAGCTGGAGTTGTTCAAACTTGTTTTTCAACAAATTCTCGGGGTGTTTTACTAGGGATGGCATTAGTAAAAATATTGCATTTGGGGGTTACTTATCAGGCCCGCGCGCTCCTCGATTCTGGTTCTGAAGGGACTTTTATTTCAGAACGGTTGTTCAACGTTCTGAGACTCCCATTCAAACGTACGAGCGCTGGCATTTCCGGTCTGAACAATTCAATTTCCGCTACAGTTCAAAAGGAATGCACTTTAGTTCTTGGCTCTAGATTTGATGAGAATCTAGAGATTTCAGTCAATGCATTGGTTGTTCCTCATTTATCAGGAAATCTTCCATCGCGAACAGTTCTGGCGCCTTCCATTTCCGATCTTCCGCCAATTCAATTGGCAGATCCACACTTTTACACAAGTTCTAAGATAGACATACTTATTGGGGGTGATTCCATACCTTCTATTATGCTATCTGGTGTAAAGCGTGAGATCTGTGGTTCATTAATGGCCCAAGAAACCATTTTCGGGTGGATCTTGACCGGCCCAGTTTCACTTCTTCCCTCTTCTACCACCTCCAACATCGTTTCGAATTTCTGCGAAATCTCTTCAGATAAAGAGATTTCTCGCTTTTGGGAGGTGGAGAATCTTCCACGGAAGAACTTCATGACGGCATCAGATAAGTTCTGTGAGGATTTGTTCGTCGCGACCATGAAGAGGAACGAAGATGGTAGATACGTCGTAGCTCTGCCGTTCAAAGAAGGATATCCAAAAAGTGTGCATATTGGCCAATCCAGAGCAAGTGCCATGGCACAATTCCTTCGAAATGAAGCTCGACTTCGTAGAGCTCCAGAATTCAAAAGAGAGTATGATAATGTAGTTCTAGAATACGCCCATTTGAAGCATATGTCCGAAGTTTCGCCTCCAAGTTTGTGTAAAAATCCCCTGCATTATTATTTACCACATCATGCAGTTATCAAACCGGAGAGCACAACTACGAAGGTTCGCGTGGTATTCAATGCTTCTTCTGCATCCTCCAATGGGTTAAGTCTCAACGACATTTTGCATGCTGGTCCGGTACTGCAAAGCGACTTAACTTTTCTAATCCTGAGATGGAGGTTTTTCCGTTTCGTATTCAATGCCGACATTCAAAACATATATAGGCAGATACTTGTACATCCAGGTCATACTCCGTTTCAAAGAATTTTATTCCGAAACGATATTGATGAAGACATTCGTGATTTCGAGCTGAAAATAGTGACCTTTGGGGTCAACTGTGCTCCGTACCTAGCTATTCGGACTCTCCTCCAACTAGCTGATGATGTGCAAGCCAGCCATCCGATTGCGAGCAAAATTCTTCGCAATTATATGTATGTGGATGATGCCCTGGCTGGTGCTCATTCTATTCCGATGGCTATTAAAGCAAAAAATGAGCTAAATTCTGCTCTCCAATCAACCGGTTTTTCCTTGAGGAAGTGGACGGCAAATTCAAAGGATATCTTAGCGGATCTTCCATCCATTTGTTGTGCGACGATTTTCTCGAATTCGACGAGAGCAGCACTGCAAAAACGCTAGGAATTCGCTGGAATGCTCGTTCTGATTCTTTTTATTTCGTCACAAGGCCCTTTCCAGCCTCTTGCACTAATACTAAAAGAGAAGTTCTCTCCCAAATTTCGAAATTGTTCGATCCTGCAGGTTGGCTTTCGCCATGTATAGTTGATGCGAAAATTTTGATGCAGAGAATTTGGTCTGAGGGCACGGGTTGGGATGAGGTCCTAGCACCTGGCAGTCTTTCCCAGTGGAAGCTGTTCCATACACTTATGCCAGTGTCGATCAGATTCAAATTCCAAGATGGATCGATTATAGTCCAGATTCTGATGTCCAATTCCACGGCTTCTGTGATGCTTCAGAGAAAGCATACGCAGCCGCTTTATATATACGAATAGCTAAAGGTACTTCCATTTCAACTCACCTGGTCTATTCAAAGACCAAGGTTGCCCCTGTGAAAACATTGTCCATTCCAAGGTTGGAACTTTGTGGTGCTGTCCTTTTAGCAGAAATGATCGATAGTTTACTTCCAGTATTGGATGTTCCAAAGTATTCCATATTCTGCTGGACAGATTCTACCATTGTCCTCTCCTGGCTTTCTAAACCTCCTTGCTGTTGGATGACCTTCGTCGCCAACAGAGTTTCACAAATCGTTCAAATTACTGACCCTTCCAAATGGTTCCAAGTGCCTTCGGAGACTAATCCTGCGGATCTTGCGAGTCGAGGACTTCTTCCTCAGGATATTGCCGATAAGGATTTATGGCGGTATGGGCCGTCATGGCTCCGAGACTCTACGAGTTGTTGGCCGAATTCCAATCCCTCTCCTACTTCTGAGACGGACTTGGAGCGTAAGTCAGTACAAACTCATTTTTCCTATTTCCGAAAATTTGAGGACATTCTTGAACGATTTTCTTCATTTCACAGGGCTCTTCGGGTGGTTGCATACGTGTATCGATTCTTCAATCGTACACATCCGAAATTCCGTTCGAACTTCTCCAAAGAATCCACTTTGATCACGAGTTCTGAACTGTCTATAGCCAGAGACGTATTAATTTGAATGTGCCAAAAGGCCTATTATCCGGAGGAATATAAGGTACTATTTTCCAAGAATTCTTTAGCTTCATCTAGTTCGCTTTTGAATCTAAATCCTTTCCTAGATTCTAGCGGCATAATTCGCGCTTGTGGTCGTCTCGAGTCATCGCCGGGGCTCTCATACAGTGAGAAACATCCTATAATTCTGCCGTACGGATGCCAATACTCCAGACTCTTGGTCCAATTCATTCATCAAGTCACTCTTCATGGTGGCAACCAGCTGGTACTGAGAATGGTGCGCACGCAATATTGGATTCCGAAGGTTAAAAACTTGATAAAGGCGACTATAAACAAGTGCAAGCCGTGTATTCTGTATAAAAAGCGTTGTCAGAAGCAGCTCATGGCCGCTCTGCCTCCCGAGAGAACAACATTCACACGACCATTTGCGCGTACAGGGTTAGACTTAGCTGGTCCTTTTGACCTTAAAAGCTACAGCGGACGAGCCTGTCGTATAACTAAAGGCTATGTCTGCGTTTTTGTGTGCTTTGCGACGAAAGCAATACACCTAGAAGCGACTTCCCATTTCCGAAAGTTCGCTGGCTCCTTCAAGTTCGAGGAGTTTTCCACTCTTCTTGCGAGAATAGAAGCTTGCATTAACTCACGTCCTATATCTCCAATGTCTCAGTAGCCCTCTGATTTTTCACCTATCGATCCGCTTGTTGAAGAACGGCCAGCTTCAGTTCTTAATAGATGGCAGAGACTCAAG
>JAHXMU010000101.1:228907-244689 GCA_019455685.1 Philornis downsi | reverse complement strand
TCGATCAGATTCAAATTCCAAGATGGATCGATTATAGTCCAGATTCTGATGTCCAATTCCACGGCTTCTGTGATGCTTCGGAGAAAGCATACGCAGCCGCTTTATATATATACGAATAGCTAAAGGTACTTCCATTTCAACTCACCTGGTCTATTCAAAGACCAAGGTTGCCCCTGTGAAAACATTGTCCATTCCAAGGTTGGAACTTTGTGGTGCTGTCCTTTTAGCAGAAATGATCGATAGTTTACTTCCAGTATTGGATGTTCCAAAGTATTCCATATTCTGCTGGACAGATTCTACCATTGTCCTCTCCTGGCTTTCTAAACCTCCTTGCTGTTGGATGACCTTCGTCGCCAACAGAGTTTCACAAATCGTTCAAATTACTGACCCTTCCAAATGGTTCCATGTGCCTTCGGAGACTAATCCTGCGGATCTTGCGAGTCGAGGACTTCTTCCTCAGGATATTGCCGATAAGGATTTATGGCGGTATGGGCCGTCATGGCTCCGAGACTCTACGAGTTGTTGGCCGAATTCCAATCCCTCTCCTACTTCTGAGACGGACTTGGAGCGTAAGTCAGTACAAACTCATTTTTCCTATTTCCGAAAATTTGAGGACATTCTTGAACGATTTTCTTCATTTCACAGGGCTCTTCGGGTGGTTGCATACGTGTATCGATTCTTCAATCGTACACATCCGAAATTCCGTTCGAACTTCTCCAAAGAATCCACTTTGATCACGAGTTCTGAACTGTCTATAGCCAGAGACGTATTAATTTGAATGTGCCAAAAGGCCTATTATCCGGAGGAATATAAGGTACTATTTTCCAAGAATTCTTTAGCTTCATCTAGTTCGTTTTTGAATCTAAATCCTTTCCTAGATTCTGGCGGCATAATTCGCGCTTGTGGTCGTCTCGAGTCATCGCCGGGGCTCTCATACAGTGAGAAACATCCTATAATTCTGCCGTACGGATGCCAATACTCCAGACTCTTGGTCCAATTCATTCATCAAGTCACTCTTCATGGTGGCAACCAGCTGGTACTGAGAATGGTGCTCACGCAATATTGGATTCCGAAGGTTAAAAACTTGATAAAGGCGACTATAAACAAGTGCAAGCCGTGTATTCTGTATAAAAAGCGTTGTCAGAAGCAGCTCATGGCCGCTCTGCCTCCCGAGAGAACAACATTCACACGACCATTTGCGCGTACAGGGTTAGACTTAGCTGGTCCTTTTGACCTTAAAAGCTACAGCGGACGAGCCTGTCGTATAACTAAAGGCTATGTCTGCGTTTTTGTGTGCTTTGCGACGAAAGCAATACACCTAGAAGCGACTTCCCATTTCCGAAAGTTCGCTGGCTCCTTCAAGTTCGAGGAGTTTTCCACTCTTCTTGCGAGAATAGAAGCTTGCATTAACTCACGTCCTATATCTCCAATGTCTCAGTAGCCCTCTGATTTTTCACCTATCGATCCGCTTGTTGAAGAACGGCCAGCTTCAGTTCTTAATAGATGGCAGAGACTCAAGGCAATCCACCAGGGTTTTTGCACTCGATGGAAAAATGAGTACTTGCGTGAATTGCAAAAACGTGTCAAATGACAATCTTCCGAAGATAATCTGAAAGAAAACACATTAGTCGTAATCGCAGATTCCACCAAATTCTTGGCGTCTTGGCCGCGTTTCCAAGACATATGTTGGCACTGATGATCGTGTTCGGGTTGCGGATGTGATAACCCAGCGGGGTATCATCACAAGACCCATCACCAAACTCGTCGTCCTTTCATCCGAGCATTAATTTTTCCAACTTCCACAATTTCCTCCTTTTCTTCTTCGCCTTGGTTAGCAATCATGCCCAAATCGTCCAATCGCCGCCACAACAACAACCGCAACCGTCGATCTGGTGCTAAGTCACGTCCATATAAGGCTAGTTCCAGGAAAGCCACCTTGTTTATGTGCCGACTGTGCCAAAGTCCACATCCTCTCCGATCATGCAATAAATTCTTAAATATGGATGGGACTGACCGAATGGAAGCGGTCCGAAAACATAAATATTGCATTAATTGTTTGGCGCATGATCATTCACATGGCACTTGCTTCAGTGATCACGGGTGTAAACGTTGCAATAAATTCCACCACACGCTCCTCCATTCCGACTCGGAGCAGCAAAATCGGCAATCAAAGCATCCCCGTTCGCGATCGCGGTCCTCTCCACCGAAGTCGGAAACGTCACAGCAACCGACCCCTCAGAAGACTAAACCCACGAATACCGCACCATCCACATCGAAATCAGCGTCGCTTTCTGCGCTGATTAACCAGAACAGCACCATCCTTTTGCCGACGGTCCTGGTGAAAATTGAGGGCACATCGGTGAAGGCCGTCGCACGATGCCTGCTCGACACCGGGTCTCCGGTAAGTCGAATTTCACGCAGAATGGTCACGAAGTTAAATTTGACCACACTAACGTTGAAGGACGAAACGATCTGTCCACTCACACTGCGGTCTCGTTTCGAATCAACTGTCAAGGTTGAGGCGACATTTCGAGTGGATAATCGAATTGCAATGCGCACGCCGGCAGAGTCACTACCAGAGGATTACAAGAAGAATTTTCCGCATCTTTTCTTCGCGGATCCTAAATTCTACGAGTCTGCCCCTATAGATATCATCATTGGGGTAGATGCCTATCCCACGATTATCACTGAAGGTCGGTACACCAGACCGGGGCTACCTACTGCACAGGCTACTATTTTTGGGTGGATGATCTACGGTTCATGCTCCACATAAATTTTATTACGTTTCGCACTGAACTCTAGAAATATATATGAATTAATAAACTGAATATTGATATATGTACTACCAGGTTTCTTATTTGCAGACCAAAACACAAACATACATTTTAATTTTTTCAGCTAGATTTAAGCTATTATAATTCAAGCTATACATTCCAAAAATATGAATTTCCTAATGCGCTTCTCGCATATGTCCGTTGGAATGTAAATTCAAAATCTCATCCATTTTCATAGTTCCCTTTCGACAAGAGTCTATATAAGACAGATCAGTTATTGTTCATTCATTGCAGTGGCACTGCAAGGCGGGCGGAATGTTGATGCCAAAATATGTATATTTCCCATAACTTTCATATTCATTTTAGTTTGGCATCCGCCTGGCCACCCTAATTTTAATCCGCCAAACATCCACGGCTTGAGCGCGTAAATCACACACCAACTCAAGCTTTAATAGCTTGATTGGTGTGTGTTTCAGAATGTTCTAAAGATGGCTACAATCTGTCTTATATACTCTCTTAGTCGCTTTGTCATTTCCAAAATTGCAAGCTAAAACATACTTGTTACTGTGAGTTCAAACTGTCCAGTTCACATTGGTAAGCTTCCGCGCAGATTGTTCAATTCCAAATAAAGAAATAGAAATTGTCCATTCCAAATTCTAATTCCTTGTGTTTTTATTCTTTATTTTTTCCTTCCTCGGTGAACAATTTGTGAGAAATATTACAAGCTTCCTTGGAATATTTCCGGCTCACACAATTGTAAACCAAAAGCCACCTTTCGCTCCAGGCAACCCAAAATTCCCTGAATCCCCACATTTTCACTTGTTGAAACCAAGTTCTGGAATTCACTATTCTTGAGCTTTCAATTTCTGGAGCCAAAAATCCGTCTAACATCTCAACATAACGTTCCGTATTAACCGTGACGTTTTGACCCCGCGCATTTTCGAAGAAAAAAGGACCAATTATTCCTCTGCCTCTCCTTTGATTTTGGGATTTTCACTGTTCCAGTAACGACAATTTTGACGGTTTACGAACCCATTCATAAGGAAATGAGCCTCGTTAGAGAAAAGGATATTGTCAAAATTGGAAAATCGATTAAGCATTTCATTACCAAATGCTAGCCTTGCTATGAAGTCAGACTCTTTCAATTTTGTGTTAATTGCAGCTTATATGGATGCAGTTTAAGATCCAATGTTAAAACTCGTTGCAAACTTCGTCGCGATAATTGTAAGACAGACGATCTCTTGCGAGTCGACATTTGTGGATTTCCTCGTACTGACTCCATAACTCTCTCAACATTGTCTTCGGTCCTAGATGTTCTTGGGCGACCATTTGCTTGTGGTTTAAATGTTGAACCGGTTTCTTCAAAACGCTTTACCCATATTTTAATTAAATTAGCACTCGGAGCTTCACTAATTGGCGGTAGTCCATATTCAGCACAATATAGTGGCCTAGTAGCAATATATGAACGAGAGTTCTGCGCGCACGTAAAATGCGCGACGCTTCCCGTCGAAGTGATTCATAGCGACTAAAACTCCATGAGCCCGCCAACCCAACGATGTAGGCGCCCCCCCGCCCGCGCCTTTTCTACCCCGCAAAAAAAGATGATGCAATATGCACGTTCTATTGCGCCATCCTGTATATTCATTAGCAGTATAAATGTCGATGCGAACGCAATTATACTCAATATAGCGCAATTGAATGAAAGATACAACAAATCTAGTAATGTATAAATTAAAGAAGGCAATTCATATTTTGGAGTACCACTGAAGGCATTGTCATTCTGTCGACATTTTCACGTTTTGCCCAATATTATAACCCCATATAATTGGCAAGAACTTAAGAAATTTCAGGGTACCAAATAGGGATTGCAGTGGAAAATCGAACAATGGTGAATCGATAAACTTGTATTTTCGTCTTAAATATACACAGTTATAAGTTTGCATTTAAACAACTGAAAAATAACTTGGGCACATTAAGATACTTTGGGTTAAAATTGATTTTTTCTTTGAAAAGATCATATATTTGAAAAAAAAAATAAATTAGCCGTTTTAACATTTAAATACGGTTATCTTTCAGAACAATACAAAAACGTTATACATTCGTGAACAACTTTTTCTGCGATCGGCGGAAGAGTGATGATACATTTTAATATCAATGTCTGGTGTAATCGGAAGAGTGCTTTGTCACTAAATTCCTTGCTAAGCCCATAATAAAACCCATTCATAAGTAATATTCTTCTGTAAGTTTCTATGCTGATATCTTTCTTTTTTCACAGCGGAACTGAAGTAGATCAATTCATCCACCACTTGAAAGTTGAATTTCTAAGGGTTCATAATGATTAGACAAATTTTTTTTTGTCCTCTTTTACCATCTGACCCATTTTTCCTGATTCTCTAGATTAGAAAATACTACAGCAACATATTGCAATTTTGTACCAATATTGTGTACATTTTTGTATACACAAGTGCAGCTTTCCTCATAACCATCTCCAATGTAATGTTGAGGAGGTCACACCACTGGCTGTCTCCTTGCCTGCATCCTCATTTGGTTTAAAATTACTTACCGAGATTTTCGGCTATTAGCTTCGCGAGAATTCCGAACTAGGCCTCATACAGTTTTTTTTTTCCAGGATTTATCGTATTAATGTCTGCTTTGTTGTTGGATTATCACGTGTGAAGACGCACTGATAAGGACCAATCTACTCAGATCAAATAGACTTTATTCTTTCACATATTACCCTGGGCAGAACCTTATAAGCAATGGGTAGAAGACTGATACCGCCATAGCTTTTATACACACGTGGGTTGCCTTTTCTAACACGTGCATGCCAAACGATATATAGCAATTGATGATGTTTATCAGCTCATCGCCACCGGCCTTAAATAGCTCTGATGTCGTTTCGGCTCGGAGCTGGGCAATTTATGCCATCGTCGGTAATTGGAGTGATTTCTTCACGTGCTGCCATCCGATATTGGAAGCTTATAAAAATGCTCCCTCCATAATTTTAGCACACTGTGTACCTCTGACCAGATATTCGTCGCTGTCCTTATAGAAGGGGAGACCTGTTCAATGCCTTTTACTTCTGATCTTTTGCTAGAATTTTCAGCCTTCACCTCTATCCCTGTATCTTTCTACATCCTCACTCTCCGCACTTTCCAAACCTGTTGCTTCATCCTAAATAGTCGATGTGCTTCTCTTTTCTTTTCTTCCTCTTCCTCACCGTTGACCTGTATGCAGCATTCTTTTCCTCAGATACTATACGATATTGGTCATCATACCATGGGTTGTCTGAAAGCGGTTTTTCACACCCAAGGATGGTTTTTACAGCATTTGTTATAGAATGCGCAATATGTTGCCATAGTGTGTCAGAAATATCAGGATCAGGGGCGTTTTGTTTATATTTTATTACCACCATGGACCACACGTACGTCCATGACACTGGAAGCATGCCGTCCGTCTACTACCACGTGATACACCTTGTGTTATGATCAGGAGATAGCCACGTAGCGTTGTAGATGCTTTTATGAGGGAATCTGGTTCCACTTAGAACCACAATATTCCGACTGTTGAATTAAAAATAGTTTCTCTTCCTACTTTGACAGAGCAGCAATCATACGCTTCTTTTGGACACTCATAGGCTGTATCTCCGACCTTTTTGTCTTTGCCTTCCATTGGGGCATGTATAGGTACACGGATCAGCGTGATGGAAAAATATTTCGTAGCAGTTTTATATTCCGGGTGTGTATACTAATGTGCAAAACCCACCGTACTGTCCTGTTGAATATAGCTTTTAAGTCACCACTTACTGTAGATTTTTGTAATAATTTCGGTTAAGAATATTTGAATCAATGACAGTTTTAATGCAACGCAATATTACTGTTCGTTATAATGGGTAGAAAACATCCGATATGAGTAAACATGTTGTTACCGAAACTAATCAGAATACGAGTATAATTCTTGTTATTTTTATGACTGACAAAAGATTAGATTAACCGAAATAAATAAATCGTTAATCAAAATTTACACCGTGAAAGGAGTTTTGTCGATTTGGACACTCTAATAGTAAATAGTAATATTTAAAATTCCATCTTAAGATAATTGTTATGACTATATGTGCAATACGCAATCTTTTTCCCTTTTATTACTCCTTTTTAATGTTATCCTGGCAATGCCGCCTATAACACTTGTCGTAAATCTAAATGTCAAACTTGTAATTCTGCTTTGGATTATCGGTCGTCATTCGTGATATTGCACCGTCGGCATCGATCAGTCCCCGCTTAGAAATTATCCACCGTTGTTCATTATTATATTAGAATAAATGTATATACATATATATGTAGTATAGTTCAAGTCGTGCATTCTTTTCTTTTCATTACATTTCGGTCATCAACCATACCATTAAGTGGAAAATACAACAGTTTGGCGACGAGAGTGAAACAAATGCAAAAACAAGATGGATGCCACCCAATTTACAGCATTTATGAAGATGCAAGAGTCATTGGTCGCACAATTATCGAAGTTGACTGTTGGTGTGACTTCCTCAGGTACAATGCAAGGAAGCAGCGATATCAGCAACATCAACATCAATACAGCACTGGTGCCCAACTTCGAAAGTTTCGATCCGGCCAAGGAGACATACCGCAATTACATACAGAGGTTCACAAATTACGTAACCATAAAGGGTATTAAAAGTAATAAAAGGTACTGTAGAAAGTTACTCTTAAATTCAATTGGCGCGAAGCATTTCAATATGGTGACAGCTTTGGCGGCACCAAAGTCAGCGACGGAGCTGCAGTACGACATTTTGTTGAAGCTGTTGGAAAATCATTTGGAACCGAAAAAGAAGGTGCTGGTTGTACAACACAAATTTTTATCGAAATATCAGGGTGAAGCGCAGTCTGTGGCAGATATTGTGGCTGTACTTCGCGCTGATATCAACGACTGTGAGTTTGTTGCAACATGCGATTGCAAAAGTTCAATCGCCGATGTGTTTCTAGCATTCGTGAGCAACTCCTTCAGTCAGGTACTTCTACTTTCGAAGAAATTGTCACAAAGGCGTTGGCGTTAGAGGCTTCAAATGTGGACGCTAGGGAATTGTTCCAAGCTGCGACAAGTTCAAGAGCACCAATTAACAAGATTTCTGGAAGGAAAAAGAGATCAAATCGTGTCAAAAATCACCAAGTATGTACGAATTAAACGGGAAGTTAATTATGAGCAACTTGGTATCGCAGGATTATGTTTGCGCTGTGGAAAAAGTGAGTGCTAAGGAATGTCGCTCTAGTTCGAAACTAAAATGCAATTTCTGTGGAAAGCAAGGGCATGTAGCAAAGGTCTGCATTGCTTCTCTTTTGGCGGATGGTAGAGGTTAACCCAATACGCGGGGAAACTCAACAAATCAGGTGCGGCGTGACAATTCCGAATATGGAATTTATAAAGTTGTCGATGTTTACCGCAATGATTATTCAAATTCAAATTCTGAACGCTATTATGCAAACATTTCAATTGAAGCAAAAATTGTTAAATTTGAAGTGGATTCCGGATCTGGATATACATTTTTACCCAGAAGTTTATTTGAAGAATTGAAACTGCCGAATAAGTTAACAGCTACAAACATTGTTTTCCGTTCTTATACGCAAGACACTTTTATTCCAGATGGAAAAGTTCGGGTTCATATAAAATTTAATAAGATTTCAGTCTACGATGATCTCTACGTTGTTCCAGACGGTTGTACACCTCTAGTAGGCCGAACCTGGATACGTCGCCTGTGCATTAACCTCAATGAATTGGACGATTTAAATAAGGCCGTGCAAAAAAAAAGAAAATACTGTCAACTGAATGAAGGTTACACTTTTTGTGATTTCTCTGAATTTTTCTATAGAATTGAATTTTAAATATATATCTTATCCCGCGAGAACCTTTAGTATAAATACAGATATCATCTGCTAAGTTTTAACATAATGGATAACACAAAAACTGATATACCTCTGTTCAAACGACATCAATTTTTTTTACAATTTTTTACAATTAGTATTTCGCACAAATCACGAGGTCCAAGCATTATAATGAAACAAAAATTTCATTGAAATCATAGCTACATATATATGTGATTTATTTAACTTTAACTTTGAAATCGAAAAATGGGAAACCCGCCACTATGCGACAGAAAATACAGCGATTGACCAAATATGAGATGAATCTGTCATATTAATTTCAAACTGAGACAAAAATATGATTTCTATCAAACTCGCCATTTTGTATAAAGGCAAAATCACTATTAAAATCCTGACCAAATGTTTCAATGATGATGAGGACGACAGTGTAATGCGACCTGACATATTTTACAATATGATTGCAAACTACAATCTTGACCATTGTGAATAGTTTTTAAACAATTCCTACAAATTTATTTAGCTACAATTATTGTATATTCTGCTTGCCAACGAAATCAAGTATTTTCCATCTCTAGGCATTATTCACCATTGGGGTTTAAGTTAAAGCACTGTGACTATCACGTAAGGACAAAATGTAATTGAGTGAGTAGGAATAAGCCCAACAAAAGCTTGAATTTTTTTTTTTTTTTTTTGAATTCTAGATTTTTTACAATCTGTCCTTGGATATTCATTAATATTTACATTGGCCTACATACTACTTTATACTAAAATTTCATTTTTTCCCAGAACACTTCCTTGAGTGTCCCTACTGCTATATTTGTCCTGAGTAGCCAGGTCCTGTGTGGTTCTCCTCTTTAGTCTGGTAAATAATGGTGTTTCGTTCATCAGATTGGACGCCAGCTGATTCGGATGTTGTTGAATACGATTCATGTATCTAGCGGAGTATTTTTGGACTTCTTCCTTAATGAAGGGTGTTTTCAATTCTCTATGCAATTGTTTGTTTGAGAAGTATCTGGGTGCACCGGTAATGGTTCGCAGTACTTTGGATTGAAAGCGTTGCAATATTTCAAGGTTGGAGTTTGCTGCAGTCCCCCATAACTGGATTCCATATGTCCATATGGGTTTTAAGACACATTTATAGATTTTCAATTTGTTATCCAGGGATAATTTGGATTTGCCATTCAAAAGCCAATTTAAGGATCTTAGCCCCAAGGACAGTCTTTTTGCAAATATATGCTTTCTCCAAGTCAGTGTTCTGTCCAAATAAATGCCTAGATACTTTGCATCATTTGCTTGAGGTATTTCAACATTATTAATAGACACGGGAGGGCAACATCCTCTCCGAAGTGTAAACGTTACCTTAACCGATTTCGTTTCGTTTGCCTTTATTCTCCATTTCTGCAGCCATTTTGTTATGGTATCGAGATGTTTTTGCAATTTTCTAGATGCTTGATTCGAGTTGACGTCAGTGGCAAGAACAGCTGTATCGTCAACAAACGTTCCGATAAGAGTCCCTTTTTCTGTGGGTATTTCCGAAGTGAAAATCAGATATAAGGTAGGACCAATAATGTTGCCTTGAGGTACTCGCGCATGCGATTTAAGCATGTCCGACATATCTTCTCCGTGTTTAACAGAAAATCTTCGTTCAGATAAATAGGATTTCAGAAAAATGAAGAAATTCGTGGGTATCATTTTCTTCAATTTGAATAATAAACCTTCGTGCTATACCCTATCAAAGGCTTGTGAAATGTCCAGAAATGCTGCATTGCAATACTTTTTCGTGTCGAAAAATTTATTTATCAGTTCAACTAATCTATGAACCTGTTCAATCGTCCCATGTCCCTGTCTAAAACCAAATTGGTGATCAGGTATTAATTTTTTGGACTCTATTATAGGGTTTAATCTTCGGAGAAATAAAATTTCGAGGACTTTCGATGGTATAGGTAGGAGGCTTATGGGCCTGTAAGAGGAGGTTTCTTCAGGTGGTTTTCCTGGTTTTCGTATCATTTTCACCTGAGATATTTTCCATTGTGGCGAAATGTACAACTTTAAAATGATTGCATTGTATATTCTTGTTAGAGGCTGTAAGCCTTCCTGAGCCAATTCTTTTAAGACTTTAGCAGCGATCAAGTCGTATCCCGGGGCTTTTCGGTCTTTTAAATCTGCAATTATATTTTTAACTTCGCAGGTGGTAATTTGTGTAATAGGCAAGTCCATCTGGTAATCTTCATTTAGAAAGTTGTGCAGCTCATTTAAAAAAGTGTCATTACCATGTTGTTCATTAGGTAAGAACACTTTCTCCAGATGTTTTGCAAATGTTTCAGCTTTTTCAGAATCACTTTTAGCCCATGTATTCTGTATGGTTCGAATAGGGGAATCGTGTCGTGTGGACCTGTTCGTACGCTTTATTACTTTATATAGAGAGTAGTCCGTAGCTGCAGTTGCATCTAAATTTCTCTATCAGTTTTTCTACTATCCTCTACACTTAAGATCTCTTTGAGTTCTTTTGTTAACTTATTTAGAACCGCTTTATCGGGCGGATACCTAGTTCTCTGCCACTTTTTTCTTGCCTTTCTATTTTCAGCCACTTTTTCTCTAATACTCAATGGAACTTTGTTCCGTTTATGTATATTTTTTTCATTCAAAGGGGTTGTTCGATAATATTATTGAACTGCTCAACTCCATTTATTATATCGTTATCTGAGTTTAAAGCAATGTGTATATTTACATTAACTTTTACCAAATATCGAAAGAGATTCCAGTCGGTTCGTTTATTATGGAGTACACAACTTCTTGATGCAGGCAGTATTTTTCTGCCCAGAGTTATCTTTACTGGGGTGTGGTCAGACCACAAGTCATAAATGGATTCACATTGCACTGTCTCTTTCTTAATACCTCTTGTCACACAAAAATCTAGTAAATCGGGGATTCAGCTGCATATTGAAGTTGACGACCTTTTGTTGTTGTTAGCCTAAAGCCCCAGAGGGTGTTTTTGGCATTGTAGTCGCCACCTGCGACAAAGGTATTACCAAGTGTTTTGAAGAACTCCTTGTACATTTTACAACTTATTTTGTGTTTGGGGGCACTGTATATAGAGGAAATACTTATTGGGCCAGACCATTCTTCAACCACTATTGTTGTGGCTTGTATTTCTGCCCTTGCGTATGGGTTTGGCAAATGATGTTTTAAATAAATAATGTTTAAAACTTCCGAAAATCCTTAACGGAAAACGGTATGTTCTAATTAAAAAAAAATTAAAACAGCGCGCAGCGAGACAGCTTGATTTTTGACAAATCAGATCAGGTTATTTTTCAACAATTTTTTATTTGTCCAATTTTGATAAAATGTTTTTGCTAATTTTTGTAACGTTATGTAATTTCTTATAGTCGTTTAATATTTGTGCAAAACTATTCACCAACTATAGTTGATTATTAATATCACGCATTACGTTCGCCATTTTATCACATAATCACAAAAGTTTTCAACTCATCAAATTTTAGGATTATGACCCCATTACTTATGTATCCATTATATGAATCCCGTTTGATTAACACCATTGTGATTCACAATACAATTCATACAATTCCTCCTTAGTTTGCATATAATTCCCTATATATAACAGATCTTCACGGGTTCGTCTCTTTTAAGGGTCTTCTTAAAGGGTGCCACAATCCGTTCAGTCTCAATTCTAATTTTTGCAGCATAGTTTCAACAGTGTCCTTCTTAACCCATTTGTTTGTTTATAATTCCGGTTCTAATATTTCGATTATTCCATTATTTTCTGTTTACAATTGATTTCCTTTATTTATTGTTTCTGTTTCAACCGGAGGGATTAAGGGGTACATTTGCTGCGGCAAAAATGTAGCATCCAGAAGGAAACGTTTAAAAAATCAAATATCCGTCTGTCTTATTGCTAGACACGATAACCATCGTAAGTCTCTGCCAAACCTTTTAAAACTTAATATTACCTAATAGTTTTAAAAATCGTAGCCTGGGATAGTAAATGGACTCTCATCACCTTCAAGGGTCCCCCAAACAAATCAACGATTTTCCAGACGTCAAATCCATCCCTGTAACTCTTTATCCGTAAATTGCAGCAACTTCAATTTTGATCTATCTTAGAGCAAACGAACCGATTAAGTGCACCACTATCTGGGATATTCCATACAAATGAATGATTTAACGCATATATTCTTAGGTTCGCACATTTTATGTAATCCCACTAAATTTAGTTAAATTTGATACATATTTGGGATTGAAAATGGGTAACGTTGCCACACTCGTTCTGGTAACTCGCATGCAAATTGATCGCTTTATCGAAATTTAATTTTCCCATAAAATCTCTAATTCGTAGACTGAAGTTACTTAAATTCTTGTCAATTATATTGAGTTTCAACGTTGGATAAACTGTGAAAAAAATCGACCGAATAACCAAATTCTCCCATACAAATTAAGTCATTTAATCACAGACTCGTATCTGACATTCTATTACATTATACGAGTATTCAGTATAATTTAGCACGCATCAGCCATTTGCTACTACGAATAAAGTTAGAGAGCGTTGTTAAGGCCCTTAGCTTGTTACTCGTGCATATTAGCGGATTTTGCAAAAATCAATGGCCCCTTTGTAAACTATGGTCATCAACAACAACTACACCAATAGAAACAACAAGCAGTTAACAGCAACAAAACAACAGCAATGAATGAATGTCGCCAACCTCTAAGACTATGTCAACTGCAACATATTATTTGGCAAAATCTGAGGCTGTCAGGTTTTACTTTTCTGGTTTAGTTTTTTGTGTCTACCGGCCATATAGACGAAAATCCCACAAATATATTTGGTACTTCAAGCGTTTTCTTCTGGTTGTAGCGTTTCGTTCAGGTGAAAGTATAAAAAGTAAATTTTGCTGAATCCGCCACTTCGTACAAGAAGTATCGTTAAGGGCGAGGTTAACCAGCGTAAGAGTAAGTAACAAGCAAGAGCAATAACAGATGCAATATTTTACAATTTAAAGTTATTTGTATGGTAAATATCTGAAGGGGTAAAACAAACTGCTCCAATGCCGCAAGTCAAGCCATGACGAAAATGTTTTCGAACTTTTTGCGACAATGTAAAAGGGCTGACTTCAGCGTTATATTTATCAAACAGTTGCACTTCATTCAATCAATTTACGTTCGAGTCAGTCATTTGGTGAAATAACGCTGCTTCCGATGTATCAAAATTATAGTGCATGGTAAAATTTGAAAAAGGAGACTAGATTAAATCTGCGTCTCTAGTAACTCCCATACAAATTAGTCATTTTAATAAATATATTCCTACATTCATATCTTTCATTAAATTACACTAAATTTTGTACGATTTAGCAAGTCTGACCTTTCTGTGAACGAAGGCTGCCACGCCCATTGACGTATCACATATAAATTGGTCGCTCTTTAATTTCTAAGCGTAGGAATTTAATAAGTTATAATTTTGCTTCCTATAATGTGCAGTAATACAGAGCGTTTCTTGACAAAAATCTACAATTTATCACGCCCCTTCCGGCACTCGCTTCTCATACTTTTATAAGTCAGTTCACATGACTGAAATTTCTGAACTGGTTATTCCTGCTGTTTGACATTTAACCTACGTATCGAGGAGTATTAAATGTTTGCATTTTAACGACATCTATCTTCAAAACTTTTCGTTTCTTCTACAATCGCAGTGTATCACAGTGTCTTAAAAATACCTTTTGAGTGGATGCCAAATGCAGATCGTGGAGTTTAGATCTCAAATGATCATTTATTGTACACTTTTAGACTTTTATAATACTGTCGCTCATCATACATACTATATTTACTGGATCTAACGATAATAACAATGGGGAAATTATGTTGACTAGATTCCCATAAAAGCATGAATCGAACTCAATTGTAAGTATAAATCAATCGAATAAGGTAATAACTACTCGTATACAAATTATCTCATCTGAAATAATTATTGTACCACCTAAGCTTCAACTTACCTTATTCAAATTGCACGGATTTTCTTAAACGAAAGTTCGTTTTGTTTCAGGAAAAATTTAGCTTGTTTTAGCTTTTTCGCGAAATGTTTACCTGCGGTTCTTGGTTCCTTCGAAAATTTAGTTTGATTTCAGATTTTTTTTCTTTATGTTTTGTGTTTTTTTTTTTTTATTTGAAATCTAAAGAAAAATGCACATTAACTCAGCTTTTTTAAAAGTGATCAACCAGATGTTTTGACTCGAAGGCCCAACACGAAACCATTTCTTTACGTAGTTTCGATTATTAATCTGAATGTGAAATGAACTCTAATGTTTTCGTTTCTTGGCAGAAAAAAGATGTGGAAGTCAAATTGCAAACGATCAAAATAATTGAAACACATTTTTAGGAATTTCACGAACTAGAAGTATTTTTTTTTATCGAGAACTTGCAAAGAATATACGAAGTGTGTTCAAAAAATAATTTTCAAATTTCGCGGCCTACGTACATTCGACTTTCGATTATTATATTTTTTTTTTTTTATGTTGGCGCACTCTTCTCGAAGATATGTTATGGGTTTATGGTACACTCTTCTCGAAGATATGTTGACGCCGTTTGCGTTGAACAATACCAAAAAAAAAAAGCCCGGAATTGTGGGAAAAAAATTTGTGACTTGCATCATGGTAATGCACCTGCTCACTAATCTTTGCTTGTAAGAGATTATTTGGCCAAAAACAACGCAGTTATCATGCCTCAACCAGCGTATTCACCACATTTGGCCCCCGCGAGTTTTTCCTATTCCCAAGATTGAAGAGACCCATGAAAGAACGGCGTTTTACGACGATTGAGAAGGTAAAAATCGAATCGCTGAGAGAGTTCAAGAACATACTAAAAAGTGCGTATCATAACTGCTTCGAGGATTGGAAAAAACGCTGGCACAAGTGTATTATATCTGAGGGGGACTACTTTGAAGGAGATAAAATAGAAATTGATGAATAAAAAAATAAAAATGCAGCTTATTTATTTATTTATTTTTTTTTTTTTTTTGTGAACATTCCTCGTTTAATCGAATGTATGTCTTATCTTGTCGGAGAATTGCAAAAGATACAAATGCTTTAAATTACTTGTTTTCTGAATCTAC
>JAHXMU010000101.1:214646-228897 GCA_019455685.1 Philornis downsi | reverse complement strand
ACAACATGTGATTAAATTTAGTGTAACTACATAAAATATATGAACTTAAGAATATATTGTTTAAATCGGTAACTGTATTTAAGATACCAGAACGGATATGGTTAACTAGTCGCTTTTTTTAAGTTTTCCCAACCATTATTAAACTAGGCAATGGGCAAAAAATCTAGGCAAAATAAAGGTTACTGCAGATTACGTATAAGGAGTTACAGAGAGGAAATTTAATTTCAGAAAATCGGCGAATTTGTATGGGTGGTACCAGACGGAATGCAGGAATGTACTCTATATTTATCCTCAGAAATACTTATGTTTACCATACGCATGCACTCGCAAATTTAAGTTACTGCAGTCTACGAAAGAGGACCTACATAGAGCAAATTGAATTTCGGAAAATCGGTCGAATAGTGCGGGTGATATCAAAAGGAATTTATCGATATAACCCATCCACAATCACCGACTTCAATCTGGCAAAACGTTATGCTGTGTCAAGCTTTAAGAAGTTCCATGAAGAATTACGTCGATTATGGTGGCTACCAACAAACAGTCGGACATCCCTCAGTCGACTTAAAAAGTCATGACACACATTTGTTCGTAAGATACTTGGTACCAGTGTGCCAGAAATGGATAATAAAAAGAAGACAAAACTTTAGCGACAAAAACTAAAAAAAAATCAGAAAAAGTCAACTTCTTTTAAGAAAATTTACACAGTTTAAACTGAAGTACATCAATTTTTATTACGCTAAACTTAGCAGCTTAAGACCTTATGTTTGCTAATTCTAAACATTATTGTTTATTATTTGAGTGCCCAAACCGATAATTTTTGTGGCCAGGAGCTATATGGCCACTTTATCAAAACGTCAATTTTTATTAACAGGTTGTTTACTTGGGTTAATACATTTAAGCATCCAAATATTTTAATACCATTTTTTATGTAGTATTTTACTACTAAACATATAACTTTTTCATTAAGTAAAACAGATTAAAATAAATTCTGGTTATTTAATTAGATTTCCTGCAGCAATTATACCTCTCTTAAGGTACTATAAGTCTGTCTTTTTGAATTTTTTAGTATATTTTTCTTTTGTTTGACAACAAAATGATTATTGCTAAATTGGTAAATTTGTATGAGTGGTACCCTAAGGCGCGGGCCGGGATAATCTATTTTTAGTCGCTGCACTAAATCCCTAATGAAAGGTCAATTATACGGATAATACGAATCAAATAATGTATTGGTTAAATAAGTAATTTTTATACAGGAAATACCAGAGGGAGCATAATAATTTTGACGTCTTCCTTAAATCTTTCATAGTATTAGGACGAGAATTCATGGCATGGTTACTTGAGCGATTTTTCTCCCATATAAAACAATGCAATGGAAATTTCTAGATTACCACAGCTGACCAAGTAGAAATTACAGAGGATTGGTTAAATTTTGAAAAATTGCCCGATTTGTGTTTAATTTTTATTTTGCAGCCCTAAACATGAGCCAAATTTGACAAAGTTTAGTACAACCGATTGGAAAGTATGCAGCCAGGAATATATGGTTTAAATCAGTCATTTACTTGGGAACTACCATTTTTGCCGTATCAATCCATACATACCTCCATTCTTCCGAGTTAATTTATAAGAAGCAATTATCTTGCTTTCGCACAAGCAGTGCGGATTAAGTTCATCGAATTCTTTTATTTTTCATATTAACCGTAAAATAAACAGATTCTTTTTTCCAAATATTCCCAATGTATTACATTTATACGTTTCTTACGAACATTGTCTGAAGTTTAGTCGCACCATCAGGGAAAGTTGAAATTCCGTAAATCCAACAAATTGTGTATTCCTGATTCTATTCTTTTTGTCGTCATCAACACAATATGTAATCATTCACAAATTATTAGTACACATGTTTATAAATATGTATCATTTGTCAATATTAAAATCTTTGTCCCCAGAGTGCAAGTTGATAGTAATGGTTTCCCGTTGCTTAAGGAAAACATTTGTTGTGTTTTCAACACAAATTTATTTATTTTGTGTTTCAAAAATATCCTGGGTACGTGTACGGCAGGTAGAGGAGGTAAGTACGTCGGTGCCATTTCTAATCAAAACTAACACAGTATTATGTCAACTTGCGAAAAGTGTATTCAGCCATGTGCTCATGTAAGTACATTCCCAGCCAAAGGACAAACGAATCGTTAGTGCATTTGGACACTGGAGAGCTCTTACCGATGGAAGTCAGTGTTTTCATGGATGTCAGTGAAATGTGATTGCAACTTTTCGGACATTGTTGCAGAATGTTATTATAAGTTGTTCCTTTTTATAAACTTCTCTATTTATGTTTGTGTGAATAGAATTGAACGTGTTGTCGTTGCGACAACAAGTCATGCGTTCGTCACGACTACATACTACTCGGAATGGAGACCACTGATTTAAACATGTATCAGAATAAAGATAACAAATGTATTAAAATAAATACAGGTGTTTGCATTTGGTATTCATATAAAAAAAATATTAAACATTTCAAATTATTTACACTTAGAACCCGCTTGATATTTTCATCCCATATTTGTGGCAGTGTGAACATCAAAGGTAAGTCGTGTTTTGTTTAGTGGACAAACATATGATCACAATTAAGACCACATTATATAGGTACATGGTGTTTAGGTATTCGTTTTGCCGGTTCATAAGAATGCTGCTTGAAAGTTAAATTATTATTGCATTTTGTTTTCACAGTTGTAAAATTCGGCCCCTGACAATTTCTACGATCAAAGTATTAACCATGAATGAACAACGTTTGATACAGAAAAATGTAACACCCCGAAGGAAGCGCTTAAAGTACTAAGTATATTTCGGTCAAATGCGTTTCAGCATTTTTTAAGTCGATAGAGCGATGTCGGCCTGTCTGTCTGGCTGGCTGGTAGACACGATATTGCGTAAATCTCTATGCGCCTTCTAAAAAATTAACACTTCAAAATATTTTGTCAGGAATTAAAAATCGGTTAGAACGACCCGCCCTATATAGTATCCAACGTACAAACTGTCAATTTTCCGTAATTCATAACCATATATTGTTTTATAATGATGAACAAAATTGAAAACGAACGACTGGTACTCCTCTGGTACGTCTCATACAAATGACAGACTTAACCGACATATTCTTAGATCCACATCTCTTAAGGAGTACTGTGTACAGTTTAAACGCTCTTCTTTTGCATATTGGGAATGAAAAAACCATCCATACCAATTACTCATGCCGTTAAAACAAAGTAAAATTAAGAATCAATGACTGAAATTTTGACTTTACTCAAAGACAACGATAATAAATGGAAGATCTGTGGTGACCTTAAGGTGTGTGATTTAAATTTCTTTGAATAGGGTGGCGCATAAGTATCGCAAGGTTTGATCAGTGAATAAATTTTTCGTTTAAGTCTTTTTTTCGTCTGTTTACAGAATTAACTGAATAATACTTGGGAAATTTATGATGGGAAGGCTCAGCTCAGAACAAGGAACCAAAGTTGTTCAATTTTACTTTAAAAGTCAGCATTAAATTATTCAGACACAAAGATTATATCGAAATTTTTTTCATGTTCGAAATGCTCCTGGCGCTCCAACAATTTACCGTTTGGTTCAGCGTTTTGTGCACCAAGGGGCTGTCTGTGATCTTCCTCATGCCGTTCGAAATGAAGTGACCATTACTCGAGTGCAAACAAGTATTGAGAAAAACAACTAAACTTCCACCAGGCGACGTTCTCAGCAGTTAGAGATGTCTAGGCGGTCTTTGCAAAGAATTTTACATGTGTTACATCTTTTTCCATATAAGACGCAATTGGTTTACGAGTTAAAACCAAATGATGCACAAGAACGCATTCAATATAGTCGTCGTTAACGCTACTTATGTGCACCCTTTATATACGAGTGTAGTGTAGACCATCGTAAATAACTGTAAATTAATTTGTTTCAGGTCATTGCTTTGTTGACTGGTATGCAAGGACGTTTCACAAAATATTGTTGTTTCCTTTGTCTATGGGATAGTCGCGCTACATGTCATCATTACTACAGAACAGAGTGGCCAAAAAGAACTGAGTACTCACCAGGAAACCAAAACATTTCACATAAACAATTAATTGATTCAATTGACGTCCTTCTTCCGCCGCTACACATAAAATTGTGTCTTTCTAATAACTTTGTCAAGGCTCTGGTAAAAGATGGTGCAGCATTTATTTTTATTTAATTTTTTTATTTGTTAGCTGTTTTCCCTAAAATTTCATATGCTGAAATCAAAGAAGGCATATTTGTTGGCCCTCAGATCAGGAAGCTATTGAATGATGAAAGTTTTTCGCAATGTTTATAGGAGAAAGAATTTGCAGCCTGGAAATCTTTTAATATCATCGTGAATAGTTTTCTTGGAAACAATAAGAGTGAAAACTACAGACAAATTGTTGCTGAATTATTGAAAAATTGTCACGAATTAGGTGAACGGGTGTCACTCAAAATTCATTTTCTTCATTCGCATGTAGATTTTTTTCCACAACACCTAGGTGCGGTGAGCGACGAATAAGGATTTAATTAATAATAATAATAATAACGCCATTCACTTTTCATTAATTTTTAAATAAACTAATGATTTTTTATGTAAAAAACGAATAAAGACATTTTTTTTTTGTATCTTGAAGCTCGAAGCTGACGTGACAGAGAAAAACCAATTACAGTTTCAAACTCAGTCCACCAAATTACACTAGGAAAGATATTTGGTTGCTCCAGTCCAAAACCTTGTTGGCTAGTGTAATGATTATTTATTGAGCTTTTTATTTCTCGCAGAATAATGTTTATTTTCTGAGTTGTATGTTTTGTTAAAAAAAAAACAAAACTTATTCCGTGAGTTTTATTTTCCAATCAAGAAATAACGAATATTTTATTTGTTTGCTCGATATATAATTGTTATTTCTTAAGTTTTATAACATTGCTAATTTATTAAACCTTTTTTTTTTTGCTTTTATATTGCGAAATATATAAAAACTTATGTGTGCTAGACAGATTTTGGCAAAAAACCTCTAATATTATAAAACTGAATTATTCGTACCTTACATGCGAAAAAATAAGCATACTCTGTTTGATTATAACACTGAAGAGTCAAAAAAATCGATAAGACCAATTCAAATTCAATTTTGATTACGGTCTTCGCCATTTTTCTATGAATGCCCATGTGTTATTATGAACACTATGTAGTTAACAAACGGAAGTTGACACTCACCATATAAGAAATAGGCCATTTCGATCAATACTTCGATGCAGCTCTTATGCAAATTGACCGCAAAACTTTTTCAGAAACTCCATTTCAATAGTTTGGTCGATGTTAAGAATTACTTTTATTTAAAGCATGGATACACAGGCAATGCATGTTTTTGTATGTAGGTAAGATTTTTTTGGTCTAATCATTTGATTATGATGGCGCTTTAGGTTAAATGTAAATTTTTTGGTACCGTTCTCTTTACATAAAACATTCCAGAAGTATAAAATGTCGACTGCGTTGTCATGCACGATGTTGTACCTATGTTAATGACCAATTTAACCCATATATTCCTAGTTTCGTATATTTTATTCAGTACTAATAGATTCATTTAAATTTCTACACATTAAGCATCTGTTACAGTAGACACTGAGAATGAAAATAGACAGCATTGTCGCACCCTCAATGGCATCTCCTGTACGAATCGGTCGATTTTCGGAAATTTAGTCTTTTCTCTGTAATTTATAACTTGTAAGCTGCGATAGCCTATATATTTGTTCAATAAATTGGTTTATAATCCTCTGCAAAACTTGAGGGCGATTTACTACATATTTTTGAATTAATATCTTTCAAGCAGTTGCTCTCAATTTAGAAATTCTCATTCTGAGAACCTCTTCACGTACCTCACAAAATTTGTGCCAATTGTATTGCAGTTAATGAGAGCTAATTTTAAAAAATCGACCAGATAACCACTACTAATCTAGTAGCTCTCATACAAATTACCTAATTGAACTTACCTATATATATTCCTAGATTCTTATCTGTATATTGTGCTAAATTCAGTATAATTTAGCAGGTGTCATTTAGTACAAATTAGACTATTTACCAACAATCAATGATCCATCTATACATCCTAAGCGGACTTCAAAAAGTTGTATTTTAGCTTTTTTATTGTGTTTCAGTTCGGATCATTTCTTTTCAAACAAAGCGATTTACCATAGACTTTCCGGTACCCTAACGCCTTATAACAACTTAAAATGACAATGGCGAGAGGTATATTAAAATCAGTTCAGAAAGAAAGATCTATGCTTGTATACGGATGTCCATATAATTTCACGAGAGAACCAGTGTAATGCAACTGCTGGCCGTAATGTAGCACTATTGATGTAGAAGTAATGTATATAATGTATTGCGAAAAGGTGGCTCTAGAAGGTTATACGCTTTCTGACCAAAAGCTTTATTGCACCAATAAACATTTGTAGCATTTTACCTTCACCCACTCTAGGCGGTTTTGCAATAAAAAATACGCATTAGTTTCATAACTGAACAATATTATTGTTTACACGAATAAGCCGTGTGTGATTTACTAAACCACCCACGTATAATTGCCTAACTGTCTTTCCTTTCGATTTCGCAATTATCATTCCCTTTTGTTAAGCTCTCTCTTTCCCTTTTTTGTTATCCCCGTACATGATGCCTTCACCCCGTTTGGCTCATGTGAAAGTGTAGAGCATTATTAACTTTATTACTCTTATACACCCCGTAAGGTACGTAAGTATCCTCTCATTAGAATCCCGAATCCCTATTTAATATACGTTTTATAACGTTTATAAGAAAATCTAATTACCCCGTGTTTTTTCTTAATTCTCCCAATTATTTTCGGAGAAACTACTTTGACCTCCACCAATTATAAAACGTAAAATGTAACTATTATGTTTAGAGCAAAAAGACAAAGCTCAAAAATAATCAATATTTTTCTATTGAAAAATAAAACTCAAGGAATAAGTTTTATTTTTGAAGCATAAAACGTAAAAATAAAACTTACAGCATGATCTTTAAAGCTAAATTTTTAAAATAAACCTTCCTATCCTTCATAAGTTCTTGGCACTTCCCTCTTCGTACGCCCCATACAGCGATCTGAATCTTTATTCATTGCTTTGATCTCTAACTTTTGACCAAACTGGAGAAAATCGGTCGGATAACCCCTTCCGGTACCTGCAGTACAAATAGCCAATTTATCACCTACATTCTTTGATTCATGTCACGCGAATTACAAATCTACTCTTTAGAGAAGCTTGAATGAAAACAAATGAATTAAAAACCTTTAGGCTTTTGTCTTTATTACTTGAATTCAATCTTAAGACTAACTTATGAATAGTTTACAAGTGAAATTCTCGGTGCATCCAGTTGCAACTGGTTGCTAACGTTGCATTTTATGAGATTGTGGGAATGGAATTCAAAGATATGAAGAAAATTAACTTGATACTTTTGAATTTCGCTACATGTTTTAAGTTTAGTGATGGGATCGGTACGTAACTCGCGCTTTCTGGTACCTCTCATACAAATTGACAGATTTTCCGCAATTCAATGTTTCTGTATACCACTTAATTCGAAGACCGGAGCTACTGACATTTTGTGCATTCTATTGATTTATAATATCTGGCAAAATTTGAGAAAAATCGAGGAAATAACTACGTCTCTTCTAGTACTTCCCATATAAATCACCCGACGATATTAGTTTTTTGATTCAACCGATGGGAAAAAATTACATCACCATAACTAAGCCGCAATGGATGGAAAAAAAAATCCGATGGAAAAATGTTGTTGGTTTGTGTAAAGCTTGGTATGAAACACTCATTCAAATGAGGAATGGGCCTCAGTTTGAGTATCGCTGCTATACGCGTGTCCCACCTGCTGAGCCGGGTTACAGCGAAATAATTTCTTTGTTAAATTCATGTTGGCAGTGCAGTCAACAGTTCCAAAACGAAAGCACCAGAGAATATAAAGGTATTCTTGGACAAAGCTTTAATATACAAGTACATATCGCACCCTAAATACAAAAGGGACACAACTCAAAAATTGTCAAAATCTACCTTTTCCCATAAACTGATTCACATTACACATCTCTAACTACTATAAAAATTTCCGTCTCATCACTATCTTCTTTAACTGGAAAAATGCCATTATGTCTATTTTTATGTCAAGTGCAACCATACATTACATAAACGGTTTTTTGCCTCTACTGAATAATAGAGAATTTTGAGTTGTGCTCCTTTTGTATTTAGGGTGCGATATAAGTGGTTACGCAATGTGAGTGGGTATGTGCAATTTCAGAAAAATATATGGGAAAAATCTTTAAAAACCAATTTGAACATTGAAAGAGTTATACTTCCTGAGACAATTGCCACTGTCGCGTGTTTGCTTCTATCTGAAAACTGTTTACGAAACATACAAATGGACACAAAACTACTGGATGCTGAAAGTTAAAAAAAAAATCGTAATTTAAAAATCGTAAATTAACTATAAGAAATACAGTGCTCGATATGGAGAAGGAATAGTCGCAATTAGGCAAGGTCGTATCAAAGTTGTTCGCATAGTTATCACCACAGATCACTTGAAATTATACCCAAATTTGCAAGAGCTATGCTTAAATTAATGCACAAGTAAGGTAATCGAAGATGTAGTACCAACTATGGCCAACATACAAACTTTGTGCGTTCAAGGCTACAATTCCAAATCAAATGTGGCCTCTTTCTTGAAATTTTGAGCAAAAACCAAATGCACTGAGCCAGACATAGACATAGGGGTTAAGTGTCATACCACCAAACGTTTGGAGAAGTTGATTAGAAACATACCAATGACTTCTATAGAGTGGTCTGCGAATTACGAGTTAGTTTTTAGTAACATTCTGCCACACATATTATTGTTGAATGACAGATGAAACTTCAACAACTATTGCTCGAACTTGAAGAAGTTCAACATTCATAACACAAAACTCTACAAATTCCGAAGTAACCAAATTGTCACTAAATTCTTGTACAAACTTAACGCAAGATAATCTGGAACAAATATTGCAAATCACAAAATTCCATTCTAACTACACAAAGTAAAAAGAAACATTGGTGACTCCCGCATTTCACCTTCGATCGGCTGCGTTAAAATTGACACAGTCCTGTATGCCTTAAGCAAAGCCATTACTTAATTGGTGCTGTCTTGGTGGTTTATTGGGACACCCCTCGTTAAAAGAATATACCATTTTCATTTTTGATCGTAATTGCTGTGAGAGTACGAAGTACTGTGGCACTCCGACGGGCGCTTTGGCAACAAATATTACAGATCTGGAAATTTGCCTAGCCCTATTTGAAGAGGATATAGTATTCCAACTGGATTTGTTTCGTCGCAATAGCAGCCTGTTTCGAATGGGTTCTAAATTTCATTGGTCGGTTACTTACGAAAAATTTTTCAAAACGGTGACTAGAACGCAAAACATACCTTCTGGGGGTCAAGACTTGTCAAACCTAGTGGCAGGCAATTGCTGAATGTTATCGAGGTCAGACGTTAAAGTTCTGTTTTGAGGTGAACCAACATACTGGCCCACGAATCTCAATAAAATCCCCGATCTCATAGTTTTTGCAGTTATGAAAAAGATAACAAGAGAAAACGCCTCCCTCGACCTCTCATTACACCACTCTCCCACAATTCTCAATTTTCAACATTCTTACCATTTCCCAAACAGGCTTACAGAATAGATAAGATACAGGATGTACATAAGCTCACATCTGTGCCAAAACTTTTGTCTTAAAACACCAGATGAAATTCAGTCTGCCACCAACGTGTTTACTACCTGAACAACAACTGGCGCAAATTTGGCAACACCGCACAAGGTCTATGCTAAAACATATTGAATCCTTAATCAACGAGAAAAGGAAAGCGAGAAGGCGATGGCAAAAGTAAAGCTCGTCTCGGCCAGTGCAGAGAATCCTCCGAAGCCAGCAACTTATCCCATCTGGAAGCCACACAGAAAACTGACTATAGCCTGTACAAGGCCACAAGGCAACTGCAGCGTCCTATAATCCAAGAGTTTCCAATAAGGAAGCAAGGTGGAGAGTGGGCAAGGAATAGCGATGAAAAAGTAAAAGAATTTGCTGATCATCTGGAAGAAGTATTTACTCCTAACTATGCAATCTCTCGTGTGAATCCAACGATCATTAGCCCAATGGTCACAAATCCCACGAAAATAAGTCTATCTCTCTTAACGAAAAATGTTCTCTCGTCGAAAATGAATAAATCTCCTGGACACGATAAAATAACAGCGAAAATGATCTCAGAACTCTCCCACAATGTTCTCAAATTAGTTTTATTTATATTTAATACTATACTGTACATTGGATATTTTCCTTGATCATGGAAACTGTCTGAAATAATAATGATCCCAAAATCTAAGAGGGACCGGCTCAAATTACATCCTATCGACCCATAAGCTTACTCTCTATTTTATCTAAACTATTTGAAAAGGTCTTTCTCCAAATTGTGTACTCCCATATTGAAGCAAACCATGTAATGCCCTTGCACCTGTTTCAGTTTCGAACGACACCGTATAGTAAGAAAAACATTCGAAGTTCGAAAATATTGCTCAGCCCTCTCATCTCCCAAGCCTTAGACAAAGTATGGCATGAAGGCTTCATTCACGAGATAGTTTCCTTTCTTCTGCCAAACAAAGCAAAATTTAAGGACTCTGTTTCAACTCAAAGAAATATTTCAGCAGGAGTTCCCCAGGGTAGTATACTAGGCCCTATACTAAATACCATTTACACCTCTGACATGCCTGTTTATTCACTTAATTCAAACCTCAAATTTCGCTGATGACATTACATTCAAGAGCAATAACACTTGCCCAATAGTGGCTTCTAGACAACTGCAGTCTCATATACATACAATAGAATCTTGACTCGAAAAGTGGAAGATAAAAGTAAATGCCTCTAATAGTGTATGGGTTACATTCTCTCCCAGACAGAGCAATTGCCCAGCCCTCATTATTCCCGGTAGTACCATACCCGTTCATAACCAGGTATCCGGTATCCAGTTGAAAATTATTAATTTCCATAAGAAAATTAAGCATGTCCTACCACTCAAATCCACTCGCTCAAAATCTTTAACATTTTCCCGGTCATATTCAACTAATAAAAAAGAACATAATAGGTTTGGTCCGGCCTGCCTATTTTGTTTTTACCGGCTCGTTTAATTTAAAGGCACTGGTAACTAATAATCAGCGTCATCTAGTGAGCTAATATTTTAATTAAAAAGCCTAGCCAAATCTATCGGGCAAAATGTGCTTAGAATTGATTTTATTTTAAAACTACGCCAGCTTATATTTAAATATAACGGTGTTCTTAATCCTATTTCCTTATAGCCTAATTTTACATTCTTAAACATTAGCATAGACATAGTCATGCACAATATTCATATTCATACATACTCATACATAAATTGAGTGAACTTCATTTTAGTACCGTAAAGAGTGCAGTATAAACTACTCGACATGAACAACCATTGACAAATATTTGCGTATTCAATGAAGGGAACTGGTCATATCAAAAAAACATTATTTTTTTAATACATCAATTTCGTTCTCCACCTTGTATAGAATAAAGCTAAAGTAGCGTTCAAGTAACGCACAGTATTTTGAACATAAATTATTCAAATTACATGAAATGTAGATACTTAATCACCGCTATCCTACCATGACCACAATCCGTTTCATGCTCAAAAATGTTCGCACAAAATCACCACATGTGGGATTTCAACGTCAAAACAAATTAGTTCTACAAGCAACTTTATAGTTTGGTTCCGTTGAATTAAGATCATAGGATACATAGCCGACATGTAAAAATCTTCGTTTAGTTTAAATGGTTGCCTAACATTGTTGCCCCCTTTACGAAGGGCTTCGCGTTAGTCAGAACATATGTGTTCCAAAAACATGGCGAAGTGTGAAAACTTCATTATAAATCTGCAAGCCAAGTAAAATTAAAATAAAAAATTAATCAACCTAAGTCGATTGAGCGATGCCCATCTGTCTGGCTGGCTAATAGACACTGTGGTAAATATTTATGATGGTTATCGGGGATTGCAATTGGGATATATTAACCACTAGATCCTGGTACCTCGCGTACAAGTAAACTACATATTCTAAAGTTCTAAAGTTCAGTGTTGTCTATTTCTCAACACTCAACACATTATGACCTCACAGTGATAACGAAACGCATGCCACTTCTTTTCTATTTCTATACATATTCCTTTTCTTTCTATTAAAATTGATCGATTTTCCAAAATGTGATCTATTCTAAGTAATTCCTAATTAGTAGGCGGCAGTTACTTAGTTTCATATATTTCAATCAGTTGTATTAAGCACAGTCAAATTTAATACACATTATGCTTTTGATAAGCTAAGCTCTGGGAATGAAAATAGTTCCTTCCCATATAAATTCACTGATTTATGGAAATTTAATTTTGCCGCTGTCATCCCTAATTCGTAGGCTGCAGTTACTTACATTTTTGTCGAATATGTTGTTTTTAATACTTGGCAAAATGGTAAAAAATCGAAAAGCTATTCATTCCAATCGGTTAAGAAGTACTTTGCTGATAGATTGTTAAAAGAAATTGCGCTGGCTGACTTTGCCAAATTAGACCACCCACTGTGTAATTTAGATTTAAGCTAAATATCTCAATTTACTTCATACAGATTTATTTCCTTTTTTGCACTTCATTTCACTTTTCGTTGGGTGAACGTTTATGTAAGTCAGTCCAACTGCTTGGAAATTCTGTACTGATTTGTTTTGAAGCAACCAACCTTCCCAAAAGCCTATCACCGAAACCCTTTTAAGTTAGAGAACGATCAAAAATTCACGGTTAACAATTAAATTTATTTGCAAATATACGTCAATTTTTTTTTCTTAATTATAATGCGATATACGTCGTTTTCATGCCAGCTTTTGGTATTATCCGTTTGATTGAGTAGTTTTACCAAGTAGTTAGCTGAATGCTTTTTGTAAGCGGCTACAATCTGGAACAAGTAAAACATACGTATAGACTTAGCTTTGTGGTTCTGTAAAATGGTCGAAAGAACTCCTTGAGAATGCCAAATCTTCCTATTATTCTATGGCACCGGTGTATCGTCTCAGTTAAGGTTAGTATCTTTAGTTTAGTGCAACATTTACTTGCAAATCAGAATCGCTTTGCTTTCTCTAAGTTTTGAGTTCAGTTAAGTCACACAAATTTACTGATACTTTCAACTTATTTCTACTTACTTACCGTAAATCCAAACACGACAATACATCTCACAGATTTGATTTGCGAGCATAATGAGAAATTCATCATATTTCTCGTGTGCGTAAAATGTGCAGCTGAGGTGTCTGAGATTCTCGTTGCGGATAAATAAATCTAGCCAGAATGTAATGGCCACATCAAATATGTCCAAGGGTATTTCCAAATTGGTGACACTGGTTGTTATACCCCGCCTAGGCACGTCCACACTCATTCGCTGATATCGATACCAATAACTGCGGAAATTTCTTATTGTTGTCTTTCAGGCGGGGATGGGTTAATAGCTCTCTAATGTAGGACCACGAAAGCAATGGCACTGGATGAGGCATGGTTAATTTTTGCAGTGATCTGAGCCGCAGAAAAGTATCCAAGGCCAACTGACCCTCATATAAATGAAATATTTGTAAACTGCAGTAGGTGTCTGAAGAAATGACATTCACGATGCCTTCCTTGGACTGGGAATGGTACCAGGCAAAATCTTTCAATATATTGATTGTATCTGTAGATTGGAAATCTTGTGTGAATATGTCATCGACGTGCAAACTCTGTATGAACGGTTTTTCTTTTTTAATATTAGTTTTATTATTGAATCTGTCTTATCAACATTCATAATGAGTATTTAAATCTTAAACTAAAGATATTAATGTTCGTACTGCTACTGCAATACTCAGGTTTTAGCTCGAAAAATACTCATATAGCCAAATCTAGAGTTTGCAATCTTTTGAGACGCTTATGACCCTCAAACAAAAGCAGGTCTCTCGCATATGGATTGGGATGATCAGTAATTTTATCAATGTAGTTTATGCATGATTTCCTTATCTCTTCTCGGATGGTGGGAATGTTGAGGTCTTTGTGGATGTTATTATTTTTTATATACCAAGGAGCGCACGTGATCATTCTTAAAACTTTTGACTGTCTTCTTTGTAACTTTTCAAT
>JAHXMU010000101.1:164791-179646 GCA_019455685.1 Philornis downsi | reverse complement strand
TTCTGATTCAGTGTTATTAACTCTTTAATGGGCGCAGACAGACTAAAAGACGAAGTAGTAATTTTGTTTATCGCATAAAATGTAAATATTAAATATCATTCTGGTAGCTCATTAAGAGCATTTATCTGTTAATGACTGAAGGGTTTCATTATTAATTTGTAGTGGCTGAAGCAATTTCTAAGCTAAACTCTTATATTGCATTTTCTGCATGAAGCGTGGCATTGAACTAATGAACTGTTCTTCAAAACGTACACAAAACTAGCAAATCAAAATAATATCGATAAAACATTCATTTGATGAATATACTCATTGGCTGATTTGTTTAACAGAGCAGTATTTCTTTCTTTGTAACATAGTGGCTAAAACGACTATTAAATTAAAAATATATTACTAGTCATATATCAACCGAAAGTGTTGCCAGTTACTAAAAAACATTGGCAGTCTACAGCTAGTGCCTTAAAAGTTTCTGATTAGAATTCAATTTATTAATTTTATCAAATATATTTTTCGAAAATGGAATACTTCATATGGAAATTTCAGATGCAAATACAGTTAATTAATCAGGCAGAATTTATGTGATATGATTGAGAAGTCATAACCTAAGTCAGTGACACCAGAATATCTAAGTCAAAGTGCAAAAGCAATGATCGTCATGTGTTTGGAAACTTCCCAAATTAATATAATTCATATGGCGATATTGGCAAAGCTAATGTAAAAAAAACTAAAGAGCTCGCATGAAGGGAAGATAATGATTGAAAGATAATGATTGAAGATGAGTTCATGTTGCACCACATCAACAGCTTGAACGCTTTACAATCTTATTTGCTGGTTATGAACAATCTAATGGATTTTTATTAAAATCATTTGGTGGCATCGATTGAAGGACAACCAGAAGTGTTAATAAAGTTGGAGTATGTTCAAGTGAAATCTCTAGATGAAGCGGATCATAAGTGCAAAAGTGAATTTCACAACGACGCTGCAGGAAATAGATTACCGAATTTTCAGCTACCACACGTAAAGAGTAAGGAAGACTATTTCAAGTTAAAGAGAGAAAGGAAGAATGAAGTAAGATAGCCCTTGACAAATTTGTTTGAAATTTGATAATGGCGAACTTGGACAAGTAATTGAATTTGGATCATTAATTCATATGACGATCAAATTTGCATTCTTTAATAAATTTGAAAATGTAATGAAGTAATGAAACATACATCACAAATGGTAAAACTACGGATTTAGCGCGCATCGAGGAAGGAATTACTAACAGAATTTATTTTTTTTATTATGGAAACCACAATGAAATTCTTCGTCAAAACTTGTTATATGTTTCCGATTTCGACGGAAGTTTGGTGTCAGTTAAGGTCATTGCACCAAACGGTTGTGTTATAACATTCCAGAATAATACGTGCATTATTAGGAAATATGAAAACTTGTTGGATGTAGGTATATTAATTGGAAATCAATACATATTACCAGCAATAGCAAAGCTTGTATGTCTAAAGGGTATCCGTGGTATCTGACTGACATCGTCGATTGTAACAACAGAATTTTCCGACATCTGGAAACTGAAAGATTTAGCAGATGAAGTTTAGATATAAAAATGTCTAGAAAATAAATTCTGGGGTAGCTTTCCCAAATCGAAGACAGTTCAAATATCATTCCCTAAGTAAAGCAGGGACAGGGCTAAATATGTTTCAGAACTTATGCATCCAGTATGCCGTTATTCCAAGTGAATTCACAGATTGAAAATGAATATTTTTTGACATTTGTTGGTGATTGCTTGCATTTTATTGATTTGATTCAAAAGTTTACT
This sequence comes from Philornis downsi, assembly GCA_019455685.1. Lineage (NCBI taxonomy): Eukaryota > Metazoa > Arthropoda > Insecta > Diptera > Muscidae > Philornis > Philornis downsi. The sequence goes on along the minus strand of JAHXMU010000101.1, from coordinate 177,836 downwards.
GGAAAGAAATTACAAATTCTCTAGTGCCACAACCGCAATGGCTTAGCTTGATCACGGTAACCCTCCGCTACACCAGGTTGTATGTGGTGAAATAGCTAAAGACATTTTATTTTTTGATATATTTTTTTCCTGTTAAAATATGTTAAATTTATATACTTAAGAATACATACATCATGTTACTTTGAATATTTACGAAAAAATACTGAGGAAATTCCGTTGATTGAAAAGGATTGCAAGTTGCATTCGCAATTGATCAATTCATATTGGAAAATTTGCGCAAATAAGAATGAGAGGATATTATTCTAAAATATTATTTGATTACGATTTAGTGTCATTGCGACTTGTTGAAGATGGATTTTATATCAAAACACGGACTGGCACAGCCCCCATCCAGAAGGATTGTTACGAGATTGAATAAGTATTATAAAGGCTGATTTCTTAATCGTAGCTTTTTTTTTTAATCGAATAAAACACTCAAATATGCATCATATATTGAAATTTTTTATTGGAATCGAACAATTGGTCTTTTTAAAGATAATTTCATGTAAATGTTGTCCGCGGCTCCGTCTCAAAATGTCCATTCGAAAGGTCCAATTTTTCGTCACTTTTTCAAGCATTTCGGCCTGTATTCCACGTTCGTGTTCGGCTTGTCTACATAGACTAACGACTTGACATAATTCCACAAGAAATAATCAAGAGGCGTTAAATCGAAAGATCTTGTGGGCCAACTCACAGGGCCAAATCGGGAGATAAGCATGTCAACCAAGTTAAACTCAGCCAATTGGGGAAAAAAACGCGTATCATTGCTCGATATCGTTCGCGTTGACGGCAACGTTTCTTCCACGGTTGTCTTTGAAGAATAATGGACCGATGATGCCACCAGCCCATAAACCACACCAGACTGTCGTTTTTTTTTTGGAATGCATCGGTAATTCATGTATGACATGTGGCTGTTCATCACTCCATATGCGAGAGTTTTGCTTGTGTACGTATCCGTTCAACAAGAAATGAGCCTCATCGCTGAACACAATTTTTCGATAAAACAGGAGATTTTCATTGAGCCCATTCACCAAAAATTAGACGTTGTGGTAGGTCGTTTGTCATTCCATGGTGAAATGGCAGAGTATACTGAACACTTTTCACTTTGACAAATGACGTTTGGACGCCATTACCAACCAGTGCTGCCAACCTGAAAAACATGAATCTTAAAAAATCCCCCCATGTATGCGTAACATACATATATAATTAAATTCAAACCAGTACAAAAGTTTCAGTTAGGTAACTGTGTTACATATGCCTTCACCCAAAGTCCTTTTGCGTTGATGCAAAAATTCGTGGAGTGCAAGAAAGACGTGGTAAATCTCTGGTTCTTATCAACAAATGCAGTGAATTAAAGCGATATAATTATATATAATATTATATTTGCCAAAACGTCTAATATGAAGCTAATACGAATCTTGGAAAATATAGGCTTAATTAGGAAATTTGTACGTGAGGCACCAGGAAGCCCAGGGTTAACCGTCCGAGTTTTTTGTTTACATTTAACCATGAACTAAAATTTAAACCGAATGGAATAGAACTGTGATGTCACAGTATATTTTCATTCCTAAAAATGAATTCAGGTGCTTGATGTGTTCGAAATTTGGTTGAATTATACCCAACTGGTTGAATATATGAAGCTGAGAATATAAAAGTTAAATCGATCCTTCGCACGGAAGGTACTAAAAGAACCATTGTTAATATGCCAAGTATTACCAGGCAATGTAAAGCAACACAGCGATCGAAAATATTGGTGGTAGCAAAATTGATAGTTACATGGAAAAATTTAGATTAAGAAAATCCGTCAGTTTGTAACGGAGTTACCGGAAGGAATGTGGAAAATTTTTAATATTACAAAACAAATGTCAAACAAATGGTGCTAAATGTCGATAGCAGTTATAGAAAAAAAATTGAATTCCAGAAAATCGGTCAATTTGTGTAGGGGTGACGTCCAGGATGGTCCGAACCGGCATAGCTCATTTACAGTTCCTGGCTACGATCTGGATTTCGTAAAAATGTATGGCAATTATCATGACTACCAGCCAGCCTACCGGTAAATCGGCTTTGACACATTTGGTCAAAGGACAATAGCTGCCTTAAAAGCTTCCTTCTGAGTGTTACAATTTTATGAATCAAATAATATTTAACTTCATTCTTCGTGGGACTATACATTCATTCGTGGGACTATATATACATACATAAGTGATAATAAAAATGGATCGCAATATGATTCGTCCAAACTAATCTTATGTGCTAATTTGTGCGCAAATTAATTAATATTTCTGATTTGATTATAAGAATACACGAACAGACGAACATCAACCTATTGATTCAGAATCTCATTGTTAGTCGATTGATTGTCTAATTCTGATATTTCTGGATGCCAAAAGCATCAGTGCACCCTGAACTGCACAGGGGTGCAGAGTATGCAGATTTTAATAATTAAGTTGGAATTAACTAAATGAGCTTTAAGTGAAGGGATGGGAAATAGAATATCAATATGGAAACACAGGTAACATTTAGCGTAAGTTTGGTGTCTAATGAAAATAATTTGCGGGTATTTGGTTAGTCACGAAATCACGTAAGGTTCATTTATTTTCATGTGGCTTTGAAAGTAGGTATATAAGTGAAATGTGCGTGCTAGAGCTATTATTAATATTTTTCACGTAGAAATATTTACTTTACTTGCTCAAAGTTTGCTTTTCGTATATCAGAATTTTCTCATATAGTTAGTGGAGTTTCATAACAAAAAAAAAAAAAAAAAAAAAAAATAAAAAATAAAAAAAATATCTCTAAATATTTCAAAGAAGGAGAATGGGGAAATTTATAATTGGGATCACTAAATGTTATTAGCTTGGGAGTGTCCAAAACCCATTGCAGAATTTCCCGCTGCTTTTCTGCGCTACTTCTGGGCATACATTCCCTATTAATGCTATCCGTCTGGCGATAGCTAAAGTTAGAAGTCGACAAGATTAACCTCAGTCAAAATTGTGTCGACACAATTATGCGCTTATCTTAAATGCGAATATTATGAAAATACAAATGAAAGTTAAGAAAAGTTTCTTTAAGAACCGGACCACTATTTAAGGATATGCACCTGCAATGTCTGTCATCAAAGTAAAGCGAAACAGAGCGTACTGTCCCGCCATGATATGTTTGTTAATGAATTTGATTTTATTGAACGAAGTTTAATATTGCTTTTCTTAAATTTAACTTCATAATTTTGTGTGTAATTATGGCAGCCCTAAGCAAGGCCAAATTTCAATGCATCCGATAATCTTACATCCTGCATACAAAAAGGGCGATCAAGGCGTATGCATCAACTATGGCCGAATCAGTCTTTTATTAAAATAGAACAGTTATATTAATGCTGAGGCTTTTACCATGCTGAGGACCCTATATCCAACGCAACACCTTACAGCATTGCTCATACGTATGGCTGTGAAATATTTGCCACTTGTGACGTTGTCATCAAACGAAGGCTAAATGTTCCTTATAAAGCTGTGTTGGGATATGCAAATACATCGAGTCAACAGATATAAATTGATGTCTTCTTTTTTCAAATCTTTATATATCGCTAGCGTAGATGATCTGCTGAAATTAAGAACACTAATTCTTTTACATAAGGCCGCAATGTTGTCAGTGGCACAAAAATGTTTACAAGAGGTACAAGCTTTTCACAAAAGGTAGAGAAAATGTGAATGACAACGCTCGCTCTGGATGCTCCAGCACATCAACAACCGATGAAAATGTTGATAAAGTGAAAAAAATTGTTATAGAGAATCACAATAAGAGAAATTGCTGAGGATGTCGGCATATCGGATGGCTCATGCCATGCAGTCCTTTCGGAAGTTTCGGGCATGAAGCGTGTGACAGCGAAGTTCCTCCCAAAATGGTTGAATTTTGACCAAAAACAACGTCGCCTGAGCATGGCACGTCAACGATGATTCAGATTTGTTTAAAGGGATCATAACTGGTAACGTATCATTGGTATATGATTATGACATCGAAAGCAAAGCCCACTCGTCCTAATGGAAGAGTCCAGGAGCCAAGGCCAAAAAAAAGCACGCCAAGTTCGATCAAATGTCAAGATGTTGCTCACTGTTTTCTTGAATTACCATGGCATAGTGCATCAGAAGTTCTTACCACAAGGTCGTACGGTAAATAAGGAGTATTACCTTGAAGTTATGCGCCGTTTGCGAGAAGAAATATGAAATAACGCCCGGAATTGTGGAAAGAAATCATGGCTTTTGCTCACTCATCTTTGCTGGTAATAGATTATTTGGCACAAAACAACATCGTTGTCATCCATAAGCCACCATATTCACCAGATTCGGCTCACTGCAACTTTTTCCTGTTTCCAAGATTGAAGAGGCACATGAAATGACGGCGTTTTGAACGATTAAGGAGATCAAAACCGAATCGCCGAACACGCAAAACACTTGTCTTATTTATGCCTCTCACGAACAAACTAAACATGCTATATGGATAAAACCGTCAACATATCTTCGAGACGAGTGTACCAACATAAAAAAATAATTATCGAAAGTCGAACGTACGTAGCCCGCGTAATTTAAAAATTCGACTTAGTTTTTGAACACACCTCGTATGTCATGGAACCAATTTAATTATATCGTCGACTTCAGTTCGCTACATCTGAGAGGGGCAAAATATTGATTGCCGTACACTCGACACCGCTTGCAAATACATGACGAAAAAATTTCAACACACTTTGAGCATCACTGAAATTCTTTACTATTTAGTATTCAAATAACAGGTTACGCTTTGCAGTGTAGGAACAAATTATTTGCATATTTCTTAAGCGCTCTATAAGGTTAGCATCTCAAATGACTCAACATAACATAATTTCTTAAATTTCCAAATTTTCTCAACTAAAATATTCTTTCTATTTTTTACTATATATTAATTACTTTAAGTTTGTTTTAACGTGTTTATAAATTGTTCTGAAAAACAGTTGTATCTTGTTGTATGTGATCAACAAATATTTCGAATAAATAAATAAATATAAAAAATTTATGACTTCTAGAATTACGTGGGGTGTCATATATGAATAACTGAAGCCTATTTAATCTGATATGATTGGATAAGAACTAGGTTGACACACACAACGATTTCATCGATTATAAAGTTGCCTTCGGCGTGAATTATCAGAAGTCATGGCCGAGTTTGGTAGCCCTGGCTAGTTTACAGGTATCCGTAAGGTGTCTTCAGTAAAGATGGGTAGAAAATCTTAGTGAGCTATTTTACTCCAAACGAGTTATTTTTGAACATAATCTCCTTTAGCTCGATACTCTTTTCCAGCGATATTCAATAGCTTCTATACCCTGTTTATAGTAATAACTGTCAAACCCCTTGAAATAGCTATCAACCGCAGGCTTCACCTCTTTATTGTTGGCTAATTTTTGACCATCGAGTCATTTTTCCAAGTTCAAAAATTGAAAATAGTCCGAGGGAGCTACATCTGGCGAATAAGGAGCGTTATGAAGCAAAATTCCTTATTTTGGCTAAGGGTGTGTGAACTGGAGCATTATCTTGATGAAACAAACCTTTATTTTTCGCCAAATGCGGTCTTTTTCCATAATTTCATCACCTAAATGCTGCAATAAACTATCACAATACTCACCGTTGATGTTTTTTCCATTCCAAAGATAATCATCCATCATCATCGCATCCCAAAAAACAGAAGTGGCGAACTCGTGTCTCATCCGTGGTTGTAAATAGACGCAAATCTCGGCTTTATTGCTATGAAACATCACCCAACTCTCTACTTAAACAAGTTTACTACTCTGTTTTTGCTCTATCTGAAGCAAGCGCAACAATCATTTTGTGCAAAGCTTTTTCATCTTCAAATCTGCGGCCAATACGCGATGTATAACACTTTTTGAAATGTCTGCCATTTCAGCTAGCTTATAGTCGTAAACAAAGGAGCAGATTCCTCCAAAGTAGAATTTAGCTCGACTTTAGTATTGCTTGACAGAGACAATTTTTTTCATATTTAATAATACACTGAGATCGTTTACTTTTGACAGCTCAAATAAAAATACTGAATACATATGTTTTATACGGTTGCCGTTTTTCACCGAAATAATTTTTTTTAACTGCTGATACCGTTTGTACTCCAGGTCGGCTAGTTTTGGGACCGCCTACGTATACTTTTTTCCCGATTCTATCAATGTGTCCTATTTGTATTCGTATATCTATCTATTCTCACTCTGTTGTTTAATTTACTTTATAATGCATATCTCTCAACGGTATCCCACTAAGGAGGGCGCAATATTGAAAACAGAAATAAATAAATTATTTTGTATATTCAAATTAGAAGTTAATTCGGGCATGACTAATTAGCCAATAATTTTGTAGTTTTATATAATGACGTAAACGAAGCTTAGTTCCATCGCAATCTTTAATATATATTTTAAATATGTACGAAATAATTTTATATTTGATATGAAATATATTAATGAAAATACATCTGCCTCTTTTCGCGACGCTGCAACACGCTTGTATAATTTTCCACTCCTGCAAACACGTTCACATTTATTGAGTACCTCGTAGTTGTAATTAATCAGCGCGTATGCAAATGAGCAATACTGAATTATTCATTGCGTGCTCTGTGCCCTATAAGGAATATTTGTGTGAAATTTGTGTAGGGTTTTGGTGCCCAAATGCCACAACGAAATAACGCAGCTAGCATGCATTTTCATTATAATTAGAGATATTCATAGTGAAATTTTGTACATTTTAGCAGTATTTACATACCAACCTGATGCCTACATCCGTGATAATTAGAAACATTGTTACTCATTACTTGATTAGTTGGCGAGTAAACAATTCATTAGCACTTCAATCCTTCCTTACAGTGGTGGTTGCAAATATGAGTAAGGCAAACACGCTATTGGAATTTCGAAATGTGTAGAAATTGTCGCGTTTGGATATTGTGGATATGTTGTGAAAACCATAAATTTATATCAAATAAGAAGACACCAACGCAATACTATAAACGTAGGGGAATTTATTAATATGGCCGTAAGGATGAACGGTACGGATGTGACGGTTCATGCAGCACTTTCCTGAAGTTGAAGTCGGATTAGGCCAGAGATACCGCAGGTTTATTGGTTGCAAAAGTTCATCCTTGAGCTCTTAATATATGAATATTTTTAGCAAACATGAATTTCAAATATGTAAATATAATAAAATGTGTGAACAAAAGTTTAATTGATCATCTCACCATTACAATAAGTTGTGATTGTTTTTCAAATTTGAACGAAAATGTTAGATTATAATATAAAATTAAATATCCATTACTTATTTATTCCTAATATAGGGGTATCATTTTTCCTTTTCAAGTAAACAAACACACATAAAGATATGATTTTGATAAAATCTTTATTTCAATATAATCCTGGAATCTTGCCATTTTGTATGAAATACAAGGTCAGTTAAATGACCGCCACTGGATTGGTTGCAGCACTGGATTCTTTTGAGGTAGTTTTCAAAAAAATAAAATCCAGTAATACCTCTAGACCATAATGCTTTTCTACAATCACTTCTGGGTTCTCCGAAGCCCATATGTGACAATTTTGCTTGTTGACGTAACCTGCATGTTTGGATATAACATGTGTAGTTTCAGCTATTCACAATCCATAATTTCCATCTTAAGTTGGTGACTTTTTCCACTTATGATTATGATGGGCCAAGCTATTATAGACCTTTGTAAGGTCTCATTTCAAATATATTTTGAAAATTTGACTTTGTCTCTTCCACAAGGCATAGCTTTCATTTAAAGATGATTACGTTAAACATATAAGATTTGGTTAGCTTAATGCAAACTTTACTTAAAAAGGGCGATGTCGGTTCATATTTAGTCCCATATAAATAACCATTTATTCTATCGCATAAACAAGCTGGGTTTTCTTCATGTTTTTAGTACGATTAAATTAAGCAACTGAAAAGTCCATTAAACACATACGTTGTCTCTCTAAAAAATGTATGGTTTTAACGCTTCTACAATTTTAGACTAGGACGAACTAAGAGTCAGTCCCGGTTTGATTCAGCTCCCCTAAAACTCTAAAACAAATAATTCGCGAGACTAGCAGTACCAAAGGTAGCAGCTAAATTTCTTATCAGAACCGACAGAAATACGACGCTAGGAAATTCGATATATATGTGCATGTAAGTCCAAATACAATTCCCAAGCAAACGTGGCAATATCACCATTAGTCTTTGTGCCCGAAATATAGGTACATATATTCCAAAATCTTAGGTGGAAGCCTTTTAAGTACAAAGTATCTTTTGGCCAAATGTGTTTCAGAACTTTTCGATTGACCGATATCTGTCTGGCTTTCAGGCTGACCAGAATGTGAAATAATTTACTAAAATTTGTCTTTACTAAAATTTCTTAAAATTTGGGGTAACCTAAAATTTTGCAATGTCTAACAGGGTATTGTAAATGAAGTACATTGAACCATTACTTCTGGTATCTCTCATACAAATTGAACGATTTTCCGAAAATTAATCTATTCACTCGTAGACGGTAGTACCTTATTATACTTTGCAAAATTTGAAAAATTCGGGCGATTAACAGTGCCCCTTTTGGGACCTCACATATGAATGAACAATTTAATTAATGTAGTCTCAGGTTCATGTCTTTCATTCAGTTGAATTAACTTTTGTGACATTTGCAAAACTGGTGTCTCAAAATGAAAATCCTTCCTCTGTGATTTCTAATTAATGAACTTATTTTGCATACATTTCTCACTTTCTTATAGATTTGGGTAATATTATAATTCTCTTTTATGCCCTTTTATTATAAATGGTCGATTAAAATCATGTATTTTTAGCTTCTCATCTTCTATCTTGGCTTCTTTCTCATCGGCATGCGTTTTGATAACTAAGTCAAAAAAATAGAGCATTGTCACACCTCTTCTAGTACTTCCCTGACATACCTACAAAGTCAATGGCAACGTCCTCGTATATCCATTACACGTACAAATTGACGGATTTAAAAAAATGAGTGATTCATAATTATTATCTAGGTAGACTTCAAAAAGTTGTAATTTAGCTTATTCCATTGTTTTTATTCACACTTTTGTGCCAACAAAGTTTGATGTTGCCATCATGTAAATGGTGTCTCCGGTGCATTAAAACATATATCACGGAGATGAGTGTATCCTGTGAAGAAACAATTTATCACCAATTCTAATTGTAATTTTATTTAAAGAATATTTTTCCCTTTCGTTTAATGTAGGAATTCAGGATATGAAACTTATTTGAAGTTTTAATCGGTTTAGAAGTTTCAGGCAGGTAATATGACATGCATTCACTTTCACTAAAAGTTCCTTTGCATTGTCTGATGGGGTGATTCGCCCATTTCTTATCAAAAAATACACCGAACACTAAAAAAAGAGCAAAATTGTTCATCTTCAGAAATTTGTTCGCCAAACGCATTATATGTATTAAGTTTTACATGGAACTATAAATGAATCTAATGGACAGAAATCTAGCCTACTAATGAGAAATTATGGAGGAAAGTTTGGGCTTTGGAAAATTGGCTAGTTTTTATGAGAGGTTCTAGAGAAGTTAAATTTCACAAATTTAACTTACCGCTAAAGTATACAATTTTCTGGCATAGAAAATGTAAAAAAGCAGACTACAGGTCGGCGAAGATCTGAAATATTAATATCAATTTATAAACTACATTTTTATGGTAAAGGCGGTGTGTTCTGGGCTTGCGGAGCCGTCCAAAAATTGGTCGACTTCGACTCCGACATTTTGAAAACACACGAAATGCACAATTTCGAAAAACAATATAAGCTGCCGGCATCAATATTACACGAAATCCTTCTGAAGAACTTTTCATTCACATCATTGACTTTAATTGTTAGTGGAAATTTATGATATAGCCCAAAAACAGACTTAGGTAACGACTTTTATATTAATAATAATGTTTCAAATATTTCAAAACAGTTCACTAAGTAATGAATTGTATCAAATTAATTGTTCACAATTTACACAGAAATTATAATTTTACATGTGCTCATATTGGCGAATAATAATTTGTAACTAGAAAAAAGGTACCTCTGACAAATAGGTAATGATATCAAGAACTCTTCGAGGGTAGACGGTAAATACATGAGCGTAAAAAATTAGTTCATTCACATTCACATATGATATATCTAAACAAGAAGAGTAGTTCGGTGGGAAGAACTGACTTACGAGTATAAACGACCTTACTCAATGTGCCTTTACCGGAAATTAAGACATATGTTTTGAAATTCACATAAAGGCAAATCTGAAAAACTTAAAATAAATTTTTTTAAGATAAAATTTATTGTCGTATTACTAGCCAGAGTGAGGCACAGTAAGAGGTTAGGAAAATTAGTATAAATTCATGTTGTGGTCCGTAAAATACAGAATAGCGAACGTGCCACAAACATAAAACGAAATAACTTATTACCGTCTTTTAAAGATGTTGAAGGAGTTTTTGTACCCAGAACTGTGTCGACGACTTATCCGTTTCAACAGCATTTGGTTCCAGAAATATGGAGCAACTGCACACATAGCTAGACAAAAAAATATGTTTGAATTTCATGTTGTAGCACAACTGGTGCGCTACCCTGTATTAAGGTCAGTCAAGTTTTAAGCTAATGTTGGGTATGAATTGTAAATTAACAGTGAAATTTTTTTTTTGGTAGAATCCATCGTTCTTTTTCCAGAAAGCGTAATTTCACGTATTGATAATGCGATTTGACGCCGTTAGACTTTGTTTGTGGGTCTACGGTAAAAACAATGTTTACACAGTTAATTTCTAAACGCTGGAGCATTTGAAAGTCAACATTAATCAAGTTATCGCCGAGTCATTTATGTGATGTTGCATTTCGTACATAATGGCAAGGACCAAGCATTATAATAAAATGAAAGTTTCATCGAAATCATAGCTTTTTAGTTTTACTTAACTTGAAAACGAAAAATGGATAACCCTTTTCCTGCATGTGGACCTATAAAATGCATCCAACCCAGAGAATGAGTCTCCATTGTCCATTCTTTGGATACAAATTAATATGTGAGAACTAAATACGAGGGCGGTCCCAAAACTAGCCGTTTATTACACATATTGAGATGGCCGCCGCTCAAACAATGATAGGTGGCTGTATCGGAGACTGAACCCACGATCATGCGAATAGTAGTCACAAAAGGCCAATAGAGCTTTTCTTTTTTTAAACACCACTGTATCCATAGCGTAAGTCGTTTGCGTTAAGCGTTAATGCGCATTTGCGCTACTTGAGTTTTCCAGCAAAAATTCAACTAATATCAACCCACAATCATTATATTGGGTTAACTTAGGGAATGTAGATTTGGTGGATTGATACCGAAAGGTAAATATTTGACATACTTCAAGGATAGGAAAAACGTTGCCTTAAGTGCATTGAGTCAATTGAGAATAATTTAAAAGCGGTAGAACAGATTTGGGCGAATAAATAAAGTTTTTGTGGAAGAAATTAAAACTAGGCTTACTTTTTGGGCACAGTTATACTGTCGTAACATTTTCTTCTACTAACATTTAGTATCATTTTTTTCTGTTGAAACACTATATATTATATAAAAAATGTTGTTTCAACTTCTTATAATTGGTCCCTTCACTCAGTTTTCAAATTCTTTCTTTTATTTAATGGTAATTAAACATTCTCAACCATTTTCCGAAAAAGCAATGTGCTACAGAATTATGTTTCTACCTGCCCCCTTGTGAGTGCTCGATTATAATTACTAAAAAAAAATTAGAACATTTTTAAAATATTTTTCTGTTGGAGATGTGAGACGGCGTTCACTCTTCACAATAGTCAAAGCAAAATGAAAATTGTTCACTTTTGCAGACTTTGTGCTTCTAGTTGTTCAAGTTCTCGCGAGTCCGCTATATTGCCCGTTTAAACTTCATTCCATTAATTTATTAAAATGACTGCGCACTGACTGCTATGTTCGAATGCATCGTTTGCATTGATACTTTCACATAAAGCAGCACAAAGTGTTTATGCTTGTCTAAGATTTCCTGAGCATTGCATATACAACTAATTATTATTTACGTTATTGTGAAAGGACGCATCGTTAGTTTCGCATTTTTCCTAATATCGCTTTTCAGATGTTTAACAGCATAGTAGAAGTAAATTTCACAGCATGGGTTGCGAAACGTAGTGTCTCTTACTTTGCAATGGCACATCGGAGAAAACCATTGGGATGATAGGTGTGTTCTATTAGTCACCGCTATCATAGCTTTGTAGGGGAAGTAATTAATTTAATCGATCACTATTTCATGTGGAATCTGTCAAAAAGACACAGATTAAATTGGAAATTAAACGGTGTTTACATTGCTACCTAGCGAAAGTTGACCAGCAAATAACTTTGAAAATTGTTTTGACTACGAAAATAATCAGAACCTAATAATAAAAATATGAATTAATACAAATTTTTATTCTAAAGTTTTGGAAAGAAATTAAAAAATACTCATGTTTCTTGTAGTGATGAAAATTTTCAATTATTGGATGTTGCTAATGGGTTATAATAAACGAATCGTTAAAAAAACAAAATAATAAAAATATAAGAAAATAAAAAACGCACACGAAAACACAAAAAACTACCAAAAATTGTCCAATAAATAATACCAAAAACATAAACCTTCCTATAGTTCTGATACAAAGTAATCAATTGTCAAAATAACTTAGTTTTTGACTTACTCGTATGACAGAGACTTTTGTAATGAATGTTAAGCGATTAGAACTTAGAACTGATTTATTTTCCGGACTGGCACAGGCTTTTATACAAGTTTTTCTTATTATCTAATTACATTTAATCTTAATCTAGACAATTTTCTGAGTTCTTACAACTCTACATTATTCTACATGGAGTTGCTTGTTTATCTCCAAGCTGAACTCCCGTCTATTGAGTTTGAAATTGGGGATATTTGAGTTTGTTTTAAATCTAACTCAATATCCCA
>JAHXMU010000101.1:77369-164781 GCA_019455685.1 Philornis downsi | reverse complement strand
CATGAATACATTAGGGTAAACTACTTTGGTTTTCCCTGACCTTCTCAACGATAATGGAATAAACAAAATGTGTCATCGTATGCACACAACTTATTTAAGTGAAGTATGTTAATGTGGAAATTGTGCATACACTACACTTTTACCATGAAATGCCTGCAACACGATCAAACAAAATTTGAGAAAAACGCAATTAAATAAAAAATCGATAAGTCAAATGATCCACCCATAAAAATGGTTACATTTTTAATTCATCTCAATAAAAATGTGTGTATGTGTCGGAATTAGATTATTTAATCACGAAAATAAATTCAGTTTCATAGTTACCTATGTGATATTGGTAAACAAGCAGTTGAGAATTATGCACATAATTTAGCACGTTCATTACTTTAGCATATTTGTAACTATTTTTTGTAACAGTAAAGCATAATATGGTATAAAGTTCCCCTGAACACCAAAACTAAGTTTTTTTGGATGCTACGTTTTAAATAGACAATTGTATTTTAGCGACTTTGGCATTAACTATCATTACACTGGTCTACAAATTTGGAAAAAAGTGGACTGCTGAAACGAAGCATGTTTTTTAACTAATCTGGATGTGCTGAATTCGAATCTGCCATAAAAGTTTGGCTTTTGTTTTGTTAATTTTTATCGCGTGCTGGCAATACTGTAAGACAGTCAATACTGTCATTACAATTTCACAATTATAAATTTGACAGAAACCCACATTCAAAAGCTGATTCAAGCTATTTTGCTTTGTGTGGACAAACCGTGGACACCGCCATAGTTTTGCAATAGCTGCAGAACTGATTTATACAAGTGGTCAAACGGTAAGAAGATTTACTTCGACTTTTCAATTGCAGTACTTTGGCGAGGGTCAAGTAACCACCAAACCGATTGTTATTTCTGTTTAACACAAGTTGCTGGATTCAATATGAAAAATCGAGAAATATATTACTTTCGCGAATGTCCCATCGGATTCCAAACCAGTTCAACGTCCACCAAATGATGCATTACCAGTCTTTCCCAGTGCTACAAGCAGTGAGTCCGAAACATCTTTCACCAGCAGTGGCAGTTTGTATCAGACTGGTGATGAACACCATTTACTGACTCAAGCTGAACTGAACGATCTAATTCGGGATTTACATTTAACGAAGCAAGATGCACAATTACTAGCTTCACCCATGCAGCAGTGGAAACATCTTGCAGTTGGGACAACAGTAACAATCTATAGAGATAGAAGCTTGGAATTGGCTACATATTTTGAAAAGAAACACTCTATTCTATACTGTACTGATGTTGATGGTTTATTTCAAAAAATGAACCAGCCATATGACAAAACTGAATGGAGATTATTTATTGATGGCTCTAAGTATAGTTTAAAGGCTCTTCTTTTGTATAATGAGAATGAAAAACCATCCATATCAATTGCTAATGCCTTTAATACAGGGTGTCCGTCGGGAAGGTATACTACTTTGTTTGCTTATAATTTTTGATTAACTGAAAGAGAATGGATCTTATATTGACGAATGTTTTATTTAATGTCGGCAATTATGTATGGAATGCAATATCAGATAAATGTCAGCCTCTGTTAGCCTTACGAATGCGAGCCCTTTTGAGCACAGTTTTCATTACATTCCCACACATTTCGCGCGGTATTTCATTAATTTCATTACGAATATTTTGTTTGAGTTGCTCAAGCGTTTCTGGTTTGTTTGCATAAACATTGCTTTTCAGACATCTTCACAAAAAGAAGTCCAGAGCAGTCAAATCAGGCGACCGTGGAGGCCAATCAACATCATCATTTCTTGAAATAACTTGTTGTGGAAAGGAGTATCGCAGTAATTTCATTGCAATCCTGGCTGTATGCGATGTGGCACCGTCTTGTTGATACCACATGTTAATCAAGCCCAAATCATGCAGTTGTGGCATTAAAAAGTTTTATATCATATCACGATATTGCTCCCCATTGACAGTTACCGTTTTCCGTTTCAAAGAAACAAGGTCCAATGAATCCCCCTGACCAAATTGCACTCCAGACTGTCGCTTTTAATAAATGCAAAGGCGACTGATGAATAATTTGAGGGTTTTCCATTGCCCAGAACCGACTATTCTGTTTATTCATTATGATTTTTTCATGAAAATCGGTGTTGTCATCATATTGGCATATGTACCGCGGAGTAAATGGTCTTATGGAAGAAGCCTTTGCATCAACTGAATCTTGAATGGAAACAAATGAGGTTGATCGATTGTTTGGAAAACATTCTTGAGCAGCAGTAATGTTATCCGCCGATCTTGCAGTACGTTGTCCATGCGTGGCCCTATCAGCTACAGACCCTCTTTCGTCGAAATCATTCACCACACGATAAATAGTGGGTCTTGTTAGCACGTTGTTTCTCCCAAAAATTTCATGTAACTTTCTCATCGTCACTGTAATCGATGATTGGTTTTGATAAAATGCTTTAACGATTGAAACATGTTGGTTTATCGAATATTTTTCCACAATAAATTTGCCACTTTTCTATTTCAAGGCTGCCAAATATTGACTGTCAAGACTAATGTTTGCCAAAATAGCGGCAAGTAAAGTAGTATACCTTTCCGACGGACATCCTATACAAAAGAAAATTACGAATCAATGACAGAAATTTTGACATTACCCAAATACAATGATAATGAATGGAAAATCTGTGGTGACCAGGAAAACAATACGTTTCAAATAAAGCATTAATTGATCCAAATGATGTTCTTCTTCCACCGCTGCACATAAAATTGGTCCTATTTAAGAACTTTGTCAATGCTCTGGACTAAGACAGATATTTGTTATTGATTTTTCCTAAAATTTCATATGCTGAAATATATATTTGTTGGCTCTCTCCCTGGAAATCTTTCCAGAGCATCGAGAATATTGAGTGGAAACTACAGACAAATTGTTGCTGAATTATTGAAAAATTATGACGAGTTAGGTGCACGAATATCACTCAAAATGCATTTTATTTATTCCCATTTAAATGTTTTTTTTTCCACAAAACCTTGGTGTGGTGAGCGACGAACAAGGGGAGCGTGCTCACCAAGATTTAATGAACATTTAAACAAAATATCAAGAATTTTGGAACGAAAGCATGCTGGGAGAATATTGCTGGACTCTAATAAGTGAAACCAAACCATGGTTATGAAACCGAACCGAGATTTATGCAAAAAACGAATAGAAATTATTTTTTTTTTTTTTTTTTTGTATGTCGAAAATCTGACGTGATCGCGAAAACCCTATTACAGATTCGAATTCAGCCCGCCAAATTACTCGCGAAAAGATATTTGGTTGCTCCAGTCGAAAACCTTGTTGGCTAGTGTTATCAAAGCATGTCATATGAAAAACAAAAAATAAATCGACAAGAAGTTATGCACTGCAAGGCGTAACAAAATATATTGCATTTGCCCAACTTGAACAAATGTTGATCATCATCGTTTTTATGAATGAATGTTTTTTGCAGCCGCGCCATAAATTACGATTATTAAATTATATCAATTATATATATATATATATCAATTTCTGTAGAGATAGGTTTAATTTTGGCCAAAATCAACTTTTGCTTCAAGATGTAAATAAAATCAACACAACAATCAATGAATTAATTTTTGAACGAATTCATTTTGGAACTGCCTTAGACATAATTCAACATGCAACTGCCTAGACAATTTCACCCAATTTGAACACATCTCGGTAATTTGGTCTCATTTATTACCTTCAGAAAGCTTCTGAAATAATAAATTCGTTTAATGTTCTTTTATATTATGGATGGGTTTTTTGTCTCTTTACCTCAATTTTTTAAATAATTTATTTATTTATACGTCCACCCGGAGTAATGAACGTACATATATATATCATTTGATAAAGCCTAAAAATTTAACACTTAGAGTGGCACGTTTAAAGTATCAAGTATCTTTTGACCAAATTCGTTTCGAAGTCGATTAAGCGATGGTCGATTGTCTGGTTGGGTCGCAGGCTGCTGGTGAACACGACAGCTTCTTAAAATTTTCCACAGGCTAACATTTTTCCAGATCGCAGACGGAGATTGTAAATGGGATATTTCGATCCCCTCCTTTGTAACTGTAATTACTCCTCCATAACCTGCAACAGCGCAAAATTTTTTCCGACGCATCGTTTCATAACTCCTGGTTAAATTTAAAAAAAAAAAAAACCTATCGATTAACCCTGCCCCGTACATTCTTGGTTTCATATCTTCAAATCAGTTGTACTAAATTTAGTCAAATTTGTACACGTTCAGCCTTTGTCAAAGTTGGGTCACAGAATGAAAACTGAGCACGTTGCCACACCCATTCTGGCACCACCCATACAAATTCCAATTTTTCGAAATTCAATCAATCCCCTGGAATTTCCGATTAGTCGGCTGTATTAGCCTAGATTTTTGTCTATTACATTGCTTTATAATTCTCTACAATACTCGTATATGGGAGAAAAGTAGATCAGGTAACCATACCCCTTCTCCTAGCCCTAATACAGATGACCAATTTAACCCCTATATTCTTACCTTCATATATTTCAATTGGTGGTAGCAAACTTGCCATATATTATGTGTTTGATCGTTTTGAGAATGAAAATAAGTCACGTTGCCTCACCTATTCTGGTATCGTATTATCGTAATTTAATTTTCCACTGGAATCCCTATTTCGTAGCCTGAAGATATTAAAATTCTCATCATGTTGCTTTATAAAACTGCGTAAAATGTGAAAAAAAACACGACAGAACAACTTAATTTAACTTATGTATTTCTAGATTCATACCTTTTATTCAATTGCAATGAATTGATTAAATTGAGGCCTCATCAGGCATTTGG
Source organism: Philornis downsi (assembly GCA_019455685.1). Classification (NCBI taxonomy): domain Eukaryota; kingdom Metazoa; phylum Arthropoda; class Insecta; order Diptera; family Muscidae; genus Philornis; species Philornis downsi. The sequence continues at coordinate 159,931 of JAHXMU010000101.1, read as the reverse complement.
TACTGCAAAATACCTCTTGAGCTACCACACATACAATTTGGCTGATTAAGCAAATATCGGCGGCAATTGAGATTATATTTATACCCGCACCTGAAAAAGTCAAAATATATATCCTTTAATATGCACAAAGCAATTTACTACGACTTGGTGCACGCTTTTATTAGTTTATAAATATATATTATATTTAAAATTTTGTAAAGATGACAGCAAATAAAAATATCTTCACCTACACTGCTTTATTCAATGAAAATTTACGTTTCAAGTTGCAAGTAAACAAAGCGAACTCTCATAATAACAAATAAAACAGTCTTAATAGACGGCGGTAGAAAAACTGTCACTTTTTCCACTGAGCCAACGAACTATTTCGCTGCACATAAAGAGTAGAATCGCTTGAGTACATACTACAGGGTGGCACAACAGAACGTGCATATTTAAAAAATAGATTAAAAAATAAATACAAAAGATGTGGTTAAAATAAATCCAATGCCTTAGATAGAGTAATAAATGGAGTTTATTTTTTAAAAATAACACGCCTCTAACCGCAAATGAAAATTATTGAAAACTTGCTTCAGTAATACTGGTGTAATGACTGCCATTTCGCCACGGATATTCTCCTTGAGCTGAACGATGTTTCTTGGATTATTACTGTAGACTTTGTGTTTGAGGTATCCCCACAAAAAGAAGTCAAGAAGCGTCAAGTCCGGGCTATGTAGGGGCCATGGGATATCACCTCTTTTCGAAATCAGTCTGCCAGGGAACATCTGCTTCACCACCGCCATGGAGTCATTTGATGTGTGACAGGTAGCTCCATCTTGTTGGAACCAAGTTCTGGAATTCACTATTCTTAAACTTTCAATTTCTGGAGCCAAAAATCCGTCCAACATCTCAACATAGCGTTCCGTATTAACTGTGACGTTTTGGCCCCTCGTATTTTCGAAGAAAAAAGGGCCAATTATTCCTCTGCCAGAGATTGCTGCCCATACTGTCACTTTAGGACTCTTCAATGGTTTCTGGTGTTTGATTTTGGGATTTTCACTGTTCCAGTAATGACAATTTTGACGGTTTACGAACCCATTCATAAGGAAATGAGCCTCGTCAGAGAAAAGGATATTGTCAAAATTGGAAAATCGATTAAGCATTTCATTAGCAAATGCGAGCCTTGCTATGAAGTCAGACTCTTTGAATTCTTGTGTTAATTGCAGCTTATATGGATGCAGTTTAAGATCAAGTGTTAAAATTCGTTGCAAACTTCGTCGCGATAATTGTAAGACAGACGACCTCTTGCAAGTCGACATTTGTGGATTTCCTCGTACTGACTCCATAACTCTCTCAACATTGTCTTCGGTCCTAGATGTTCTTGGGCGACCATTTGCTTGTGGTTTAAATGTTGAACCGGTCTCTTCAAAACGCTTTACCCATATTTTAATTAAATTAGCACTCGAAGCTCCACTAATTCGCCGTAGTCCATATTCAGCACAATATAGTCGCCTAGTAGCAATATATGAACGAGAGTTCTCGTAAAATGCGCGCACGCAAAATGCGCGACGCTTCCTGTCGAAGTGCTTCATAGCGACTAAAACTCCATGAGCCCGCCAACCCAACGAAGTGGGCGCCCCATTGTGGCATTGTGGTTAGCTAGCTTACAAATTTGAATGGGAATTTAAGGGATTGTCTAAGCAACAACTCGTCCAAATTAAGTATCTAACAAAGCGACGATTCTAATGTCGCTGTGGCCAAAAGCGAATGAAATGCGCAAGAAGGGGAACAACATAGCCGACAATTAAAACAAAAAGTCAAACAAAAGGAAAACTTCTGAGGACGATTTAATTTGTCGAAAAAAAAGAATGTTCCATATTAAATGTTAAACGATAACATTCCAATTATTTCTCCAAGTGAATTGAATTATTGCTAAATTATCATTTCTTTCTAACATTTTATAGAGAAGAACGCCGCGTGCTTGGAAAAATGCTGTTATAACTGGTAGCTGTTTATGAGAAATTTAGCGATGGTTACTTAGATACTTACTACGAAACGCCGTTATTAAATGCTCTATAAAATTGTTGTGAAGAACACAAAGACGATAACTTTATGGAAGCTACCTCCAGTGAAACTGTTATATCTTATTTATTTATTTTTTTTTTTTGTTTTTGTTTTTGCAATCACTTCAAAATATGATAATGAAATTTGGAATATTTTCATCATGACAAGATTTTTACCATGTAATGTGTATTAAATTTGGACAAAAAGTGTTAAATAATTCCCACGAATGAAATTGCTGAATGAAAATTCCTCCCGGGCATAACAAGAAACAGCATACATTTTTAAGAAGACGTAAAATATTCTTCTATGAGTAATACAGAGTAGTGCGAAAGTAACTATCCTATTGTCAATTTGTCTATTTCACATTTCTTCCTTTGTGGTTATTTGAAGTCCGGATTCCTTGTATGTTCATTACAACTGTCAACTCTTAGATACAAATCTGAGAATAGATAAGTTAAATAATGATATATATTATGAAGGTAACGGAGAGAGTGTGTTTATTTCGCCTACTTTTTCACATCTTACTGAATATTTCAACTCTATATAATTGATTATGGAGGAGAATTTAATTTTGATAAATCGGTCGATTTGTATGAAAGGCACATGAATTGGTCATTTCGGTCGATTATTCCCAACTTTTGCCAAATTTTCCCAAATATTATAAAGGACGAAAATTTAAGTTAGTCCAAGTTCGAGAAAGTCAGTGATTTTGTATGAGAGATACCAGAAGGAGTGGGCTGATATAATCTATTTACGATTCTCGCCTATGGTCTGTCAGAAAATTAGGCTACGCTTAGTTCCTACAAGTTCTATAAGGATTATGTTAAACTCTTGTGTCACATTTTAGGCTGTATCAAATAATATACAGTGATGAAATAAATCCAACACCTTGCGATTTTAGCATTGCGGAAAATTGGTAGCTATTATTAAATATTCGTTTTAGTATTTTCAAAAGCTATGTCAATTCATGCAAAAATATGTATTCCTGGATATTAGTAAAACTACCTAATTTTGCACGGAAAAAATTTCCTCAGAATTATATAAGAAAACAAAGACAAATGAGGGAAATCGCCATTATTGCTCTGCAACTGTTAAATTGTTTATCGTTCTAAATATTGAATGTAGAAAAAATATTCAAAGCTTGTTTTCTCTGCATTGTCACAAAAAATGAAAATAATTTACAGGTTTCTGTTAGAAATCTTATAATAAAACTGCGAAAGGAGAACAAATCTTATGGAAATGTTGCAAAAATGGGTTATTTAAGCCGCTTAACTGTACAACCAATTGTAAGAAATCATAATAATAATGATACAATCGAAAATGAGGCTAGAACGGCATTAAAGCATTCTCGAGGAAGTAAACTGGGATCCAAAAAATACTTCACTGAAATTGCCGGAACATATTGCAAAATATTCAAACAAGAACCATAAGAAACGCGTTATATGAGAAGGAATTTCGTAGCCGGGTTTCCCGCAAAGTCAGGAAGTAATTGACGACCAAAGGTCAGGAGAAAACCCAACACAGCACTCGATCCAAAACATATAAAATGTACTGTTAAACGAGGTGGCGGCAGTGTAATTATTTGGGGAGCAATGGCGGCGGAGTTCAATGTATTTCGCAGCAGGACAACGATCTTAAACATACAGCGCACGTGGTACGAGATTGGCTTCTGCTTCAAGGCAACTCAATTCACTTCCCCAGTCGCCAGATCTAAGCGCATTGAGAATGTGTGGGATGTTTTAGAAAAAAGTTCGAAATTATAACATTAGCAGCTGTGAACATCGCTGATTAAAGCTTGGCCAGAAATAACTCTCGGACAACTTAGTAGTATCAATGCCAAGACGCTTATCTGCTGTTATTAATGCTCGAAAAAGACCAACAAAGCATTAAAAAATTTAAAAATTTAAGTGTTTCTCTCTGAATTTTTAATTAAAATGTTCCTTTTATGACTGTATGTAGACTTTTTCCCCATGATTTGTTTATGTTTTTATTATCTCTCTGACTGTTTTTCATCACGGTGTAGCCGGAGAAGGAGAAAATGACAAGGAAGCACTCAGTGTAAAAACTGCAACATCTATTACCACTGCCACGCGAAAAGCCTTACACAAAAAGGCGATGATTGCAATCGGATTGTACGAGTATTATGTTCTATATTCAAAAAGTAGATCCTAATGTGCGTAACCACTATCGTAATATCAGTTTTAAATCCACCCTGTCGAGTGTGGTATTAGAAAAACTGAAACCTTTTCCAGCTGACATGGTTGGGCGTTATCAACTGACCAGATATTCATATTGCAGAAAATTGTGGAGAAAACAGATTAATATATCCCATCCTTTTGTCGATTACAAAGTTGACTTCGGCAGTCCGATATAGAAAAATCTCTAGTGAAGCCATAGGTGAGTTGACGCTGACTGATACGTAGTTTTAAGTATAGATAGACAAAAATCTTAGAGAGCCTTTTTACACTAAACGAGGATTTAGACAGGGCGACAGTTTATCGTGCGACCTCTTCAGCATACCGTAAGAGATAATTATTATCAATTCATATAATCATACTAGCGTATCATGGCGTTGACACTATTAGCACAAAACTGCGAAATGAGACTGCGGTCTTCTCAAGTATTGAGAAGGAGTCATCAAAAAAAACGGGTGCTAACAAAGAGACTACTCGCTTGGGTCGCTGTGTGAACGTTGACAACCAAAACTTGGAGTAGTTGATAAATTCATTTACCTCGGTTCCGTTGTAAATAAAACGAATTATGTATATCAGCATGGAGATCAAAAGGAAACCATTGCTTGCTAACAATTGTCTGAAATATTTCAAATGATTATCAACTCTAACAGAGCGTTAACGTCGATTTAATTAACAATATTAATGAACAATATGTGACATTGTAATAAAACACAAATATATCAACTATTTGTCAAACACGACTTCCTTTCGTATGGACGATTCGGCTGGCTTCACGATAATGGATTCTGCCAACAAAATTTTCCGACAGTTCATAGAATAGCTATGTGATATGATACGTTATTCTGCTGATATCAAAGATGATACAAGGTAATATCTTCCATTTCAATAGCCCTTTAGCGCTCGCCGCCAGAAGAGTCAATATTATTTGTATTATGTTATTTGCATACAAAATTTCTTTCCTTGCATGTTTCCATTTGCATTAGTTGAAAAGGGTGCGGATAACTGGAAGCTGGGTGATAAATCGACAAGTTTTACCACGATCTGTGTTAATACACAGCATGAGGAACAAATTTATATAATAACTTATCGAAGTCTTCCATTATGAAATTACAGTTAGACTATTTTTTTGTAGAATCGACCAATTCGTATGTGTGGCATCCAAAAGGACGTACCAGTGCCACCCAATTCCATAAGCAGAACAAAGTTTACTAAATTTACTAACAAAACTTTAACTTACTTCAGTCTACGTCAAATTTGACGGAATTTCGTACAACTTTTTGAAAGATATGAAGTCAGGAGTAATAAAGATCTATCATTCATATGGAATGTAATAAAAGGGGCACATACATATACTCGGCCGCTTTTTCTCAAGCTTGATCGACCACTAGTAAGGTAAAATAAAATAAAAAAGTATGTTTCTGCATCATACGAGCTACAACCTACAGAGGAAGATTGAATTTGACTAAATTTATATGGCTGGCTGCTGTTGATGATGCTCTTGCATTATTAGATGCTGCTGCTGCTGCAGGAGCAGCAAGCAAACGCTTGACTTCAACATAAAATATATTAGTTAAATCGGTTATTTCTATGGAAAGCTGAATTAAGAATTAACTTTATATAACGCATAATGCCGAATTTTACGGAATTCACAATATTACACAACTACGCACAATTACATTGAAGATTTGAATCTAACAATATGTGAGAAAAATCGTTTGGGAGGTACGAGAAGGGGAATGGTTGATCAGGCCACCTCTTTCAATTTAATATACCATTCACGTTACTATAAACAGCAAATTGGGATTTGCGGAGGAAATTTTGTATTAGAAGTACCACAAGGGATGGCACCAAATAGTCCATCCCTGGCTATGGTTCGCATAATATTAGGATGGCTTAGGTTTTTGGAAAGTTTCGATAATAAACATTTTTCCTTCAACTACTAAGTCATAGGCTGCAGCAACCTAAATCTCTGTTCACTACTTTCCTCTAGTATGCTTGGTAAACCTTAAAAACTTGGCCAGCTAAGCTAATATCAAATTTAACACATATTTTCTTAGGTTCATGTTTTTTATTTGGTTACGCGTTTGATGAACTTAGTTCTGCGAATGAAAATTAATTATAAAATTGACTGACTTATCTAAATTTAGTGTTTCCCCTGAAAACCGTAATTCGTGTACTGCAGTAAATTAAATTTTTGTCAGTTGCATTAAATTGAAAAAATCGCCTGGATAAGCTCATCGTTCCTGGTATCTCCCGTACAAATTACCTAATTCAATTAACCGTCTAAATTCACAGCACTTTTTTTCAGGATCCCACATTTTTGTATAATTTGCGGCAACGTATAGGACCTTGGGCGCAGGTAGTTACTTTACCTGACTGAAATTTCTGCACACAACATTTTCACAAAGCAGTGGCATTACTAAAACTTCCAACTTACTGAACATTTTCTAAAAAAAACTAAACTGCTCCAACAAATCGTTAATTAGTTCGGAATACCCGAAACCATACGGCACTGCTGCAAACCATGAGTAATGGCTGGCTGTGTGACTATACTAAGTTTGTGTGTACCCCAATTATGGCTTTAAGTGATGACAATGTTGCAAGTGTAACTATGGCAGAGAAACAATTATTTTTTTTTAATCTTCCAATATTACTTAAAAAGATTCGCCGACTTCCGTAAGCATACCGGAAATAAAAAATACTTTCATAAACGGCATTCAAATGTATTTTAAATGGTGCTTTTTTCCTCTTTTTGGTATTAAATAAAATACTTTTTGCTATTGTTTATGCACACTTGAATGAAATGGTCTCGGTATGAGCTGGTTTGAAATTAATATGGTTTTATACAACATTATAAAACGAAACGATGTTTTGATTTTTTTTTTTTTTGGTTCTTCGCAAAATGAAGAAAATTTAGAAAAGCAAAATATTTCTTTGGCATGATTTCCTCCTAATACGTCTGTAGTGAAATTGTATTCGGACTTTTTACGGCGGGACATATAATTTTAAATACATTTGTAAAAAGGTTCATTAAAAATATTAAGAAGAAAAAAACTTATTTTGAATTCATAAACATAAAAATGGAGAACTTTTATTTTCACGTGGACTCACCAGTATGAATATTTTAGCACGGAAAAACACAACAGTCAAAATTAATACAACAATGACAAACTCTTATATATGATTGTGTTCGTCAGGCACAGTGGATTTCACGGTGTAGGGTGTTTCTACAATGGGTTGGTGCCAAAAGTGATTGAAATCAGCTTCATAGGAAAAAACAAGAACAATAATGGACAATTTCAGCATTCACGCTATATGGATGTGATCAATATATGTTGGAAGAGACAGTATAGCTTATATACTTTTTAAAAGCCAGCCCTAAATGTGGGTTATTGTTGAAATATCTTCTTGAAGCAGTTTTTGAAACATCCACTCAGAGTTCGTATTTCGTGGGTAATGGAATCTGACTTGTAGAATTACCATTTCAAACATATCGAAATGAGAACAAAAATGGAAACGGTGCGGTCAGTCATGAAAATAACAGAACTCTTGAAAACATGTCAGAACATCACTGGAATAAGAAACGCAGCTAAATGTGAAATAGGATAAATTCCAGTAGCGAAATTCGTAGGGAAAGGATCATTTAGTGGAAAAAAATTGCTATAAAAAAATATAACAATAACTCGGAATCAAATGTATAGCAGTAGTGGGTACTTACCCATTGCGGGCACTTATTTACTATAAGTAATGGGTTGCGTAGTTATAAATCACTTTGTGTCATTTGCGCATGCCATTCCTCATTTTTTATGGGTAATGTGTAAACAATCTTTTCTCGCTTGGGCAAATGCGAACCTTGCATCTACTTATCCCAGCAAAATTCTTTACAACAGGTTATAGCAACAATAATTCTACATATAGAATAAATTCTGTGGTAATGTGTCCCTGTTCTATTAGGTCTTCAATATAATCAGCGAATTGAAATTACTTCCAAAACTTGTTTACGAAATATATTTTCTACATAAATTTCTTCTTATGTGTGAAAAAGAACCATTTATAGAAAAAATCGAAGCTGCTTGTGTATGCGAAAAATTAAAATTTTGTATTGAAAATTACATACTCACCTAACCGACTATAAAGTGGTGAAGTATCAATGACTCAAAGGGCTACAGTCAGCAAAATCAGCCTGTAGTTAAGCAACTTATCAGTAAAAGGGTAAACGTACTTAACCTTTATTTTCCATTTTAAGGCAACGTATGGTGGAAACAGTCCAAAGATTTCACAGCATACTTTAGATTTTTCCAGCTGTAATATCACTGCGTTGTGTTCAAGAAAATTTTCTATATTAAATTTTAAACAGCAGAACACAAATTTCTCCCGGATGAACTGACTTACATATATATTTACCCAACCTCCTTCTACGCTGATGTAAAATCGTGAGGGGTGCAAAGTTGTTTTCATAAAAATCTCTGTATTAAAGCCCAACAAAAAAAAAAGAAAATTACAAATTTCTAAATTTTATAACGAACAACATAAAGCGTATTGGACAAGATAAATTTCTTACGAACTTCTACCAGCCAAACAATAATTATCTGAACCAAAATCTGGAAAAGGCTTCTTTGATTGCCATCAAACGATGTAGAGCTTGATATATGCCAGCTTTGACAACTTTGATGATGGGAAAGGATGAGTTGCTTTGTTCTCTTCAAACCAAAATGTATGTATATATGAATTCCAACTTTACCGAAACTCCAGCTTTGAGATGCAGGTATTAGGTCAATGTTATGCGCATGGTATTCTAAAATCACGACAAATAATTTTCGTTTGATTTGTTTGATTTTTTGGTAGGCTGAAAATAAATTAATTAAAATATGATGAATGTAACGAACTACCTTAATCAACATTCGTTACAAATGTATTACATTAAAGTCTTTTAAATTCAGTCATACCTCAAATTAGGTTTCAGAATAAATATGTTCTTAATTGCTAGAAACCTTAATACAAATTTACCAATTTACCGAAATTCGATCATTGCTCTAAATTGCTGACTACCATACTGCAGTAATCTCCATTTTACTTACAAAATCGATCGCACAACTGCGCCCTTTCAAGTTCCCTCTATAACAGCTACCTAACCTACATATGATCCTAGGCACATCTAGGAATGTGTCCCATAGCAATTTGCCGATGTAGAAGTTACCACTTCCTTTTTATTGCGCATTAATACAGAACCAATTTTTGCGAACTGCGCATTTTTCACCCAAGCAAAAGGACGCTGGTTGAAGGAATGTGTAAATTGGCTTGGCTGACTGAATTTTCTTCATATTTTCCGAAATATACAAGAATTAAATTTGCGATTTATTTTATTAACTTTATTTTAACAGAGGATAGAAAACTATGTATTTACGTTTGTAGCAAACATCGTTTAACATTACTGTGCACTATGTTTGTAAATTTAGTAACGGTCAAAAATGACAGGAAGCATTGCAATGCAGTGGCGTGGTGTTCGGAATGAAAAATGTTCTGACGTAGCTCCGCCACTTTGCTTTAGTTTATTTTGCACGCAGTTTAAGTAGTCAGTTGAAGTCCGTCAGAAGTTTACGTTTATATATCTCCCTACTCTAGACTCCAAGACCAAATCCATGTATATTTTGTGAAGTTAATTCAATTGAAGCAACAAAACGAAATTAGGTCGCACTGCTTTACGGTTTTTATAGTTTCCATGCAATGTCAGCGTTCATTGGTGATTTCATTGTTTCTAAGACACAATGCTGAAAATGGTTCATATACTCGTATATTTATAATGTCTGTGACATTCGTGGCATGAAATATTAGTAATAACAATAATAAATTTTCAATCATAATATTTAAATAGCCCATAATAATGTAAATGAATTTAAAAGCTAAATATAAATCTGTAATTTTTTTCCAAAACAAGCATCACCAAGGAAAATTGTAGCTTGGATTGATACAACGTTAACATATAAAATATTCAACCGTAGCTTTTTCATAATGAGAGACGTATTTTTGATATCTACATATTGGCTGCAGTAGAAATACAAAATACGAGTACTTATATTTTCACATTAGTCACATGATATAACAACAATGAACGTTAATATAAAATATTTCAAATATATTTTCCTATGCAACCAGAGAGCAAATTTGGATGGGTCCTTCTGCACTTGCTAAGGCACGACTGATTTCAAAATCACCACACAATGACAAAATCACCAATCGTATTGCGTTTTATGAATGTGGGGCATGTCTTCAATGTCCTTTACGCGATTGAGTTTTTGATTAAAATTTAGGTGTTTCGCAACTAGTCAAGCAGCAACGCAGCAACTCAGTGCAACTAGTCATACTCAAACAATCGTGTAAAATAGAAGAAACTGATTTGTGAGACACAGAAACTACAGCGGCCATATCTCTCAAAGTTAAATGATAATCATCAATCAAGGGTGGCACATAAGTAACGTTAAGATTTATTCAATGTATTACTTTTTTCTTTTTGTATTTAACGTTGACATTTATTAAAATTTAGAACATAGTTTGGAAATATGTTCACTTTATGTTTTAAAGATAAAATCTTTCCTATGGTGCCCATTGTTTGCTTCTACCTTACGTGCTCTTTCCAGAGCATTTCCCATAACTTTTCTTAGAATTTCAGCTGCCAACGCCCCCCCTTGTTGGCTGGTTCTTGGCTTATTGGCATGTACCTTACCCTTTAGGTAGCCAAAAGAAAAAAATCGGGAACCGTTAAATCAGGCGAATGTGGTGGCCACTTAAAATTAGAAAAACGTGATATTATTTGACTGCCAAAAATTTCGCGCAGTTGGACGAGCTGTGCCCCCATCTTGTTGAAACCACAAATCTGGACTGTTCTGCACTTCTGGCTTTAATCACATTAATCGCAACTCCTTCGTCGTTTTCGAAAAAATATGGTCCAATGGTCCTCTCTGAAGTTATTCCACCCCATATTGTGCATCTAAGTGGGTGCATTTGATCTTCAACAATTATTCTTGGATTTTCGGTGCCCTATATTCGACAATTTTGTTTATTCACGTGACCATTTAGGTGAAAATGAGCCTCACCGCTCATTATGAGTGAATAAACAATTCTTGAAAACGGCGACTATATTGAATGCGTTCTTGTGCATCATTTGGTTTTAACTCGCAAACGAATTGCATCTTATATGGAAAAAGATATAAAATATGCAAATTTCTTTGCAATGGCCACCTAGACATATCTAACTGCTGAGAACGTCGCCTGGTGGAAGTTTCGGGGTTTTCCTCAATATGTACTTGCTTCCACTAGAGCAACGGTCACTTCATTTCGAACTGCACGCGGAAGATCATAGACAGTCCCTTGTTGCCCAAAACGCTGAACTAATCGGTAAATTGTTGGAGAGCCAGGAGCATTTCGAACATGAAAGAAATTTCGATATGATCTTTGTGTCTGAATAATCGAATGCAGACTTTTAAAGTAAAATTGAACAACTTTCTTCGTTCTGTGCTGAGTCTTTCCATCATAAATTTCCCAAGTATTATTTAATTAATTTTGTAAAGAGACGAAAAAAAGAGATTTAAACAAAAAATGTATTCACTGATCAAATCTTAACGTTACTTATGCGCCATCCTATACATACATATGCACCAGTAATTTCTAATACAATTCAAAATTTTTAAGCAAATTATTTGTTTAATATTGTTATCAATTGTAAAAATCGCAAAACATACGTGAGTTTAATTGACATAAACGAGCACTGTAACTAAATAAAATTACAGATCGCGCCCAAATAAAGGGGATAGTTGTACAAACTACAAAACAACTACTTTACAATCGCTTTAAGTGGCCTTTTTTCCTACTAGGCTGAGTTGTCCGATAGATCTTTTTTAGTTTTACTAAGCATTATAATGCAATCCAATTGGCAGAAGCTTAGGTAATTCTAAACTACGAATTAGGGATTCCCGTTGGAAAAGGACAATTCGGTCGACTTGTATAGGAGTGTGACAATGCCTCCCATTTTCCTTCTCAGAACTCAGATCAAATGTGTGCTGTTTGCCAAATTTAACTAAATTAAAAATAACTGCTTGAAAGATGTAAACATGATAGATTTTCCTCAAATATTACCAAGCATTACATATCAATGTGATAAACAAGAATGTAGACTATTACAGTCTACCAGTTAGAAAATGAGAAACTAAGCCGGTTTCCATAAACAGCACCACATTCAGCAAAGTTCAAGTTTCAAGTGAAGAGACTGCATTGCCAACTTCCTTCTGGTAGCTCTTATGAAATTACTTAACTGACAGACCTAAATTTTGTAATTCGTGTGCTGCTCCTTTCCAATTTGAAAAAAATCAATCATAATACCACGCTCTGCTTTGGACCTTCCTTTGCAAATTACCAAATTCAACACAATATTCATATGTTCATGCTTATACTCAAATGGACTAAATCCTTAGTTTTGTGAACAAAAATGGACCGCATTGCCATGCTCCTTAGGGTATCCCTAGAGTGTTCAAAACCGACACCAAAACCCGACAAAACGGGGTTTTCCGAAACCTCATACAGATTTTACGAAACAAATGCAGTTTTCAAATAACCGATTTAGCCGTTTTTCGCTTTGATTAAACGGTGTTTGGAAAATTACTCAAATTTGTTGCGAATGACAATGTGAATGTATAAAATTAAAATTTTTGATTTTTTAAACAACCAGAAATTGATTCTGGTCCGGTATAATGAAAGTTTGGCAAAGTTAATTTCGGAATATATCTCTCGCCATGTACGTTTTTAACAAATCATCTTAAATATAGTTTTTGATTACCAATACATCATGGACTATCAATCTATTTATTGCATGAACTAATGGTGACTGCCAAAATGTACTCGCTTTTGTAAAAAGATGCTACGCTATAAAAATAAGTTCAAAACATTTATTCATCAAGCCACTTTTTAAAATGCTGGATCCTTTAAAATGTAATTTTTCTGAAATAGTTTTATCATCAATGTTATGCATTTGTTCGGTGTGTCCTTGTACTTTTCTTGGCTCAGACATCATTACCAAAATCTTTCCAGGTTTACAGAAATATGTATGATGACGTATTTTCTCTAAGAACGTTGTATCCGTTGTCTGTATTTTTATCTTTATTGTATTTTTCTTTATAACTGCTCCATAGAGAAAACACGAATGAAACCCGAATAACCGAAATCCGAATTTACGAAAAAAGTGATTTTTTGAATAACCCGAAGTCCTGAATACTTGACCACACCATGTATCCCCCATACAAATTTTCCAATTTAGCGAAATGCAATGCAATCTTCTTTTGAAGTGGCGACTGGAACAGACATCCTTATTTATTATACGCCCCTCGTATAAAATATTTCAAAGCGAAAATTTTCCGCGCCGGAGGTGGGGTGGGTGGGTGGGTTCGGGTCCTTCTCCAGCCAAGACATTTTTCCATTACAAAAAATTATTATTATAGACTCCCTATTTTTTTAATTATCGTCATCGTCAGCTTTCATGGAAAATACTCTCTCAGATGTCCATTATCCTTATGGCATAATTGGTCTTTTATAAGGACCCCATCATTAGACCTCACTCGTTACCTTAGGTTCTCATTCTTTTAACGTAAGAAAAAAACCGAAAATTTCTTATCAATTCATATTATACAATTTTTTTAAAACCCCCAAAAAAAAAAAAAAAAAAAAAAAACGGAAAAATAATGTAATAAAATTATATGTATAATACAATATGAACATTATTATATTAATCAAATATGCAATAATTGTTGTATAAAACATTAAAAAATTTCGTTCATTCAAAAAAAATTTTACATACTTTTCATTGTAATCTTATAATCATTGCGCTTAAGACAAATGTATCTTGTTTTCTTTTATTTTTCTTTTCTTTTACGCCTGCTCTTAATGGGTTAATATTTCAGAAATGTATACGCAAGAAATAGCAAAAATGAAATTCATCTAAACAAAACAAAATCATCAAAACACTCCAAGAGAATAATCCCAGAGAAATAAATACAGAGCATTGGGATTATCACAACAACAGTTACATTATGTGGACTACGATTAAAAAAGAGAGTATATTCAGAGAGCGCTATTTGAAATGATAATGTGGAAAGAAGAGCGCCAATCTTTGTAACAAAGAGTAATCAACGTAATATAAAAAAATGTGATAACTTTCGGATATGTTCTCTTTTAAATTTGCGTCCACAGAGAATATCAAGGCAAGAGTGCTAGTTTATTTCTAACTATGTTTACTTTGGTTCGATCGAACTTACCACCATACTCCACTCATGTTGAAGACCTTCCGCACGATCTGGATACTGGTCACTGCTAAAGAAGAGTATTTAGAAATAATCAAATTCTTGCAACCATTTCATTTGTGTTCATGATTTTAGTATCATGCAACAAATGCAATGTATCTGTGATATATTTAGTTGTGATTTAGTTTAGCATGTTATGTTTTGATGCAGGTAAGTTTAGATAAGGTTATATATAGTTGTAAGATTTTAATTCACAATTTTATAGGAAATAATTTACTTGTTTTTAGAAATAGTTTAGATTATTACACATAAACAATTTTGTTAGATAAGAAACATTTTAGGTAGATTTTTAAATTATTGAATGTGTTTTCTCTTTTTTTTTTCTTTTTTAATCTAGATATAACATGATAAATGCAATCTTGTTTGGGCTCAGCAGAAACATATACTTGCGAACTTCAATTATGATTCGAATTGGGAAACGTTAGTTAATTCCATTTTTTTGACCATATTCATCCAATGTAATCGTTGGTAAAGTGTTGTTTTTCGTCAGAATCACTTTCCGGTGCTGACAGTTTCGACAATTCTGCTATCCTAGCCGGGGGATCGATGTATCAGCCTGAATGTCGTGAACTTATTAATGATTCGCAAATTCAGTTTAGCGATCAGTTGAGAAAATTAAGAAATTAGTAGCGTGGGCTAAATAAAGTACGTTTTTAAGAATTCCCGTCTCCGAGTCTCGATAGAAGTATTTCTGTGTTCCGGGAGGCAACTTTGGAAGCACTTAATGTAATTGCAACCTTCTATATGCCTTCTCCAATGGACATTTCCGTCCAATCCTTCACAGGACCACCAGAATTCGGATGATGTGACATAAATTGCTTGAAGAATGTTCAGAACCTTAACACGCGGGTTCAAATGATTGCGGATGGTTCAGAAATTTAACACTTTAAATAAATGCAATTTCAATCTGTTCACTTCAAAGGTTCTCGAGAAAAGGGAACAATCTGAAGTTAGTTGTACAACATTTTAGGTTTTGTTGCAGCTAGGCTGAAACATCTGACTTCAAAATGTCAATCTTGCCATAATGCAGGCATTGCCAGTACGTGGCAAAGAGGACTAAACCAGATTGTACAATAAATCGTACAACAGAATTTTTCAAATTTCTTTCACCTGCAATATTCTCAATACTTGTGAACTTTAATGTAACTTTAAAGCAAACGGAATGTGATTCATTTAGTTTAAGATATTTTACATGATCTTAGTAAAATATGTAAAATATCCAAGACTTCAACCATGTATAAGAGATATACAGCTCTCATTGAGATCCACTAGAACAGTTACCAAATCCATATATCTCGGTGATCAGCTGGATCTAATATCATATGATCATATGAAAACAAAGTAGCATTAAAAGCAAAAGAGAAAAGTGAACTAAAATTGTGATTGTCAACAAACAAAAAAATGTGAAGTAAAGTGAAAAGATTAATTTGTGCTGTCGTAAAAAAAATCGTCCATTACAGCATGTAGCTCATACAACTTATTATTCATGCGGCGCCAATACTCGCCGTTAACGTTGAAGGGTCCATATATTTTCCGGAGCATTTTCCTCTCGAAAACTCCCGGTACTGATTCATCTGCTTGCGTCATAACCAGGATTATCCGCCGTATAACAAGACAGGTAGAATCAACGCCTGGTACCGACGGATTTTTGTTTTTTGAGAGAGGGCTATATCATTGAACCGCTTGCTTAACCCATAGTAACATCTATTAGCAAGCAATAGTCTCCTCTTTATCTCCATTCTGACATCATTCGTTTTGTTTACAGCGGAACAGGGATAGATGAATTATTCCAGCACTTGAAAATTATAGTTGTTCACACAGCGTCCCAACAGTAACAGTAACATCTCGCAGATTTCTGCCAATAATGTCTTATCATCTGCATATGCCAGTAATAAATGGCTTTTTTAAAGATAGTACCAGTCGTGTTACCCGCAGTTTACCTCATTATCATCTCCAACGGTATGTTGAAGAGGTCGCCCTGCCTAAATCCTCGTTTGGTGTAAAAAGGCTCGCTTAGATCTTTGCCTATCTTCACTGAAGGCCTCGTGTCAGTCAGCGTCATCGACTCATACAGTTTTTGCCGTATCGAACTATAGAAGGCAGCTATATAATCGACGAAAAGATGATACGTGTCAATCTGTCAATCAGGTCAGTTAGAATCGGCTTTAGTCTTTCACATATCACATTCGACAGGACCTTATAAGCTGGGGGTGGTTCGTTGTCTTATTTTCTTTATTTCCTCCGGTATCTTCATGATAATTATATTTAAGATGAGCGGCTAATAAGGACATTCTAGTGTAGGGGCTGCCAACGACCACTAGGGTGGTGAGTTGAGTTTCAGTAATAGAAGTTACCTACTGGCCTAAGACGCATTGGTGTTAGCATGCCAATTAGGTTTCTCAACTAGTCGCCTTCTCACTTTAGCTATCATCAAACGGATATCTGATGGGATTACCAGCTAATACTTGCCAGAAAGTCGGAAGTCGTGAGCTGCTTGGGAAATTCTGCAGATTGATTCCCAAGTGAACAAGAATCAGAGAGCCAAAATTAGGAATTTTTCTATGCTTCAATGCAATGCTTCAGTGAATTATAGTTTTGCTCCTTTTTCAGTGAGTTATTTCTGAGAATAATATTTCTTACAAATTATTTAGTAAAAGCGCTGTTTTCTACAACTGCTGTACAAATCACTCCATGACTCACCTGACTGAAATGTTTGTTCTGATAAATTCACAAATTTTTGATTCCTCAAAGGAAGGGAATAAGAGAATTAAAGAGAAACAAATTCAGAGATTCTTAAATATTATTCTTTGACTTACAATTCAGCAGTTACAGAGTTTTTAGGAAAGAATTGCCTTTTATTATGGTTGTGCATTTGTAGAAGCCTGACGATTAACAATTTATAGATGCAATAGTTGGCCACAAACGGTAATTATATTTAAAATATTAAAGAAATAAAATGAAAAATAATTACGTGTTGCATATAAAATGCCAATTAAAGTGGCCGCTAATCTCCTAGTGTCACTGCTGCAGTTGACTCTCTTGGCATTGGGAACGATGGTGAGCCTTAAAGTTTGGCCGGTGACCAGTCATATTTCGGTATAAGTATATCTATGTCTGTGCAAGATTGAGGCCAAATTACTTGCGTTAAGAGGCTGAAGTGAGATGTAAATGTACCTTATAGTCATATTTCAGCTAAGTGAGAAATTTGATAATATCGCCTTGGTAGGAAAATTAACTATACCGTTTTGCGGCCGAACCCACCTCAAGAAAAATCTAAAAAATATTCATTGATTTTTCTACCAGCTCGGCAATTAATAGTAGCTTACGATAGTAATGTACTATGTAGATATCTAGCATCTGTCCACACAAAACAAAACAGCTTAAATATTTATATATTGAGTGGCTTATATTCACGTCTAAGTTATTGTTTGCTCTTTTTATATCTAGTCCCTTCTTTTGGCCCGAAGACAGTACTACACTAACAAGCCACATGATGGCTTATACAACAAATTTGCTTATAGTCACATTTGAGATGTAATTTAAAATTTGTGTGGATGGTTTCCTTGGAGAAATTGGTATTAATTTCGATTATATTTGAATTATAACGCTGTTGCCACAATTCCTTGTTCTCACTTGCTTACGTTGAATTGTATAAATTGTTAAGAATTTTACACTAGCCTGAGGTCTGAATATAGTACAATGATCTGAGTGTGTCTTAATTTCATTAGGTGTAATAGTGATACATTTTCTCGGAACAGCTGAAAAAAAACGTTAGCTTTAAATTCGTCACCATGCCCAATACAGGAATACGTTGCAGAAGACCTTGATTTTGATTTTCATGATGTAATAATTATATTCACGGATACCTTTCAGTGTACACGGCATAATGCCGTGAAAGTGATGAGGAAGGTGTTCGTCGATTTAAGGCACCTTTTTAATTGAAAAACATTTATAAATACCCATCTTATTCATTGGTACATTCTTATAAATCGTTCTCTATATTATGAGCCGCAGTAGGCCAAATCGGTGCAGTAAGAAAAATGAATAGTGAATTTGAACCCACATCTGTAATAGTTGACATCTTCGGTTTTTTCAATAATTTTACTTATTCTTAATTAATTAAAAGCAATAATGATGATGGTTTATAGAAACATGAAAGAGTTAAACCAGCTAATATCCCTTAAGAATATTTGTATTAAAATACAAATTTCGCGCTAATCGGTGCGTTGCTGATGACTTGATGAATCATAATCCATTGTTGCGGGTTTATAAACTTAGGGCCAGTCAAACTTTTGACGAGTACTTGATTTTCTTATAACATATAATCCATTATGGGTGTATTCAGTAATCTGTATCTCGCTTTATATGAGTGCGATCGGGTTACGCTACATGGTATTACAGATTTCAAGTCAGGTGGCTGAAAATGTGAATAATGTTTATGGTCCCGATATTGTAACAGCCAATCATACGAAATTTTGGTTTCGCCGATGCTGCTTCGGCAATTTTTGTGTCAAGATTGCATCACGCTCTGGAAAACAAATTGTGGAATATGTCGATGATATGGTGGAAATCAAGTGCGATCATCAAGTAAGCACTATTTCGACTGCCGAGGAGCCAATCATTGCACACAAAAACCGTTTGGAATGACTGCAATAAGGCGGGATATAAAAAGCATTCCGATGGAATTTCCATTTGCGAATCACGTTTCTGAAGCGGATGGTGATTGGTAATGAAATAAAAGTGGATCACTTACGACAATATTAAACAAAAACGATAGCGGGCGAACCGCGGTGAGGGAGGTTTTGGATGGACAATATAATCGGCTCAGATTTTTATGAGGATAAATAATACATGTGCAACACAATGGCACTCGATGAGAACCTCTAGTTGTTGACAAACTTAGTAGAAAGTAACGCTGTAAATTTACTATATGCTAGGCTTCTGCACATACCAAATATTACAAGAAAACAATTTAAGCTTTAACACCACATACTTGAAACTTCAGCCAGCACTTTTCAAGCATGTGGTATTAAATCTTAAATTTTGACAAAAAAAAATCTGTTACTTTGCATGGGAGGTTCGTCTGATTCGGCAAGGGTTTACTCGAGTTATCTTATCCTTCAGCTGCATAACATAATATTTTGTACATATATATATTAACGTGAAAGCAATGATTTGAATCGGTTAATATTTTTATTTTGCTCCATCTTCAGGTCCCCCACTCAATATTATTTTTGTCACAATTTTTGACAAAACTGCAAAATTTTTTTTTTTAAATTGTACATCATTCCTAGACATTAGGACTCGACAGTTAGGAGTAGAACGGGAAGAATTCACTATACTAGTGCAGGTGCCTTACACAAAATGGCGGATGTGATAAAAACATAATTTAGCATTGGATTTAATCGAAATTCAAGGTCATTCTTAATACTTTGTTGACCACAAGCACTTATTGGGAGGAGCACGCAGTTAAAAGGAAATTTTTCTCTACCACAAATTCTATAATTTTACGGTTCACAGTGGGTGGTTTACAAAAAAAAAAAAAAAAAAAAAAAAAAAAAAAAAAAATGGGAATAAATCTGCATATAGCAGAGGTGTAGTTGAGTTTAAGTTTTAAATTTGGTCTTATACTTTTAAAGATGGTTACGCCACAATACCTCAAAACAGAGGAATTTGAAAATTGTAAAACGATACAACCTCTTTGGGGTATGTTTCACCCTTTATACAAAAAAATATTAATTTCACTGCGAGGTAATAAATTTGTGCTCAACAAATTTATGTGTGAAAATTATAAATATTGCCAGGGGTAAGTAACGACCTCGATGGTGGTCATTAGAACTTGTAGATCTCAGGAAATGCTGTAGAAAGTTCTTAACCATAGCTTCACAGGGCTGGGACAACTATAAGAACAACTAGAGAGGAACTTAAGGAATAAAAGAGTGGACTGGAGAAACTCATTGGTAGCTAACTTAGGACAAGCATAGATCGGAAGCTGTTGTCGGATAGACAACATGTTTACTGTAAGGGTAGGTCCACTGAGACGCCCTGCACGAATTGGTCGGATTTATTAAAGGTTCACTCGCGGTCAAGAAGTATATTTTAGTAGTCTTTCTAGATATAGAAGGGGAGTTTAATAACGTTTCTCCCGATAAGAAAGACGCAGCATTATCAATCCCGGGAGTAGACGTCAGCATTAGCAGCCTAGACCTTCTTACAAGGAGACATATCAGAGCTAAATTGGGGTGGTCGAACCTGAACAGAATTGTCAGTAGGGGAACACTTCAAGGTGGTGTTCTATTCCGCCTATTATGGAACCTCGCTCTGAACAGAAGTTTGTTCT
Organism: Philornis downsi; assembly: GCA_019455685.1. Classification (NCBI taxonomy): domain Eukaryota; kingdom Metazoa; phylum Arthropoda; class Insecta; order Diptera; family Muscidae; genus Philornis; species Philornis downsi. Next base: position 139,013 of record JAHXMU010000101.1, on the reverse strand, counting down.
CTTTGGAGGAGGCTGATGTCAAGGTTGTCGCATACGCAGACGATGTGACAATGGGGAAAGTTTTTGGGAACACTCAGAGACATCCTTTAAAGAGTTCTTCTCACTGTAACGAAATGGCGGGGGAAAACGGTCTCGGAGTAAATCCAAACAAGACCGAAGTGGTTCTGTTCATCAGGAGGTACAAGATTCCAGTTGTGGATGCTATCTCCCTGGGACGTACTGAAATTCCTTTCGCAGACTGTGCAAAATACTTTGGTGTATTATTGGACAAGAACCTGAATTTCAAACTCAACATTTAGGAGAGGGCGAAAAAGGCCACATACTGTTGAGTACTGGACAAGGTTCAAAGGATGGCTAGTCCGTGTATCACTGGTGCGCTCCGCACCACTCCTTCTGATGCACTAAATGGAGGTTTGTATTTACTACTCCTGGACATAATCAGTATGCTGACTGCCGCAGCTACGGCGGTAGGACTAAGGAAGCTGTCACAGTGTCCAAACAGTGGTTACAGTTATAGTGTAATCCTTAGCATGGTGACTGACGTAACAGCCACCATAGACTACACTCTGGCTGAACCACTGTTCAACAAGAAGTACCATATACTTACATAGTCCTGCCATATGTTCTGTTACAAATATAAAACGCGATAAAAAAAAAACCAATATTCATATTGTATTCAAAATTATTTCATTTCTTAGAAGACAATATTGGTTATTAAAAAAATTGTGTTCACTCGAAATGGCCGCCTTTTGCTTTAACACAAGCTTACAAACGGTGTGGCCATTGGGCTATAGCCGCATGTACGATTTCCATGGAGATCGGGGACGCTGCTCTGGTTAATGCTGTTTTAAGGCTTCCCAAATTTCTGTGGGGAGTCTTGCAAGCCATATTCTCCAATTCTGATCACAAAGCAGAATCCAGTGGATTGAGATCTGGACTCCCTGATAGCCAATCCTCTGCTGCTATAAAACCAGGAATATTGACTCTGAGCCACTCCTGCGTGGTTTTAGCTTTGTGCGCAAGAGCAGAGTCCTGTTGGAAGATCCATCTACGTCCATTGAAGAGGGTATTGGTCAAACCCTTTACAACAACCCCTAACACATCTTTTTGGTAAACCTTTGCACCAGTTTTTACACCCTTTTCACAGAAATGGAGGGATGTGACACCATGGTGGGAGACCCCCCACCAAACTATTACGAAAGAGGGATGATGGCCACGTTGAACCCTTGGAATCCTTAGATGAAGTGGCATAAATCTTGTCATTTTATTTGTTGAAAACTTCTTCCACGGTAAAAATTTTCTCATCCGTAAACAGAATGTTTTCATGGCCATTGTCCGCGTGCCACTGCAAAAGTCGCTTGCATCTTTCCAGCCTAATTTTTTTTAGCTGAGAAGTTAGAAGATGCCCCGTGGACCGACGATAGGCTTTCATATGCATATCATCCCGAATCAGCCTAGACATGGATCTGGTTGATATATCCAATTCCTTGGACATGATTTTCTGCTTTTTAAGGGGATTTCTCCGAATTCTTTCACGCACTGCCTTTACTACCGCACTCGTACGGATATCGCGCAGGCGACCACTTTTTGGCCTGTCTTCTACTCCAGACAATTCGCAGAAGCAATAGCACGATAAACGAACATTCTGGATATTCCGAGTGGTTTTAGCACCTCGAAAATTTTGCCATCACTCTTTCCGCACTTATGCAACGCTATTACGCCGACTCGATTCTCTTTAACGCCCCACTCCATGTTAATAGATTGCAAACTGAAACCAAACTGACTAGTATTCTTCACTAATCAGTGCATGTGTTCTGAAAAAAAGTTAACGGTTCTATTCCCGCAAGAAGTTTTGAACGATAAGCGCTGGAAATTGTGTAACAGAACATATGGCAGGACTAGGTATATCAGATAGAGATAAGTGGAAAGACTGTATGTCGCCTGCACTGACAGCTCTTAATTAAATAATTAAGTAGGTTTCGGAGCTAAGTACAGCAAGAAGGCTACCTGTTCACTGTAGTGTTTATCAGGTCAAAATTTTGGCCATTAAAGGAAGTGGCAGAATAGCTGAGATATAACGCCCTCATCACGGTGGGGATTAACATATTCTCTGACAGTCAGACTGCCATTAAATCCCTGGGTTCTGTATTCCTGAATTTAACATCAGCCCTGAATTGAGGCAGATCTCTTAACGAGATGGCTCAGTATTTCAACATTTATCTTATGTGGATGCCGGGCCACAGAGACACCCAGGGAACTGCAGAGCAGACGAGCTGACAAGACTAGGAACAACTTTACAGACTCCAGCCGAGTTGGAGTCCGTGCGCATACCTCTAGCCACTTGCAAGCTCCTACTGCGAGATGGAGCACATTTATCAACAAATGGTAGGTGGGGTCTGTACGAGTCTGTAATCAATCCAGACGGATGTGGCCTCGCCTTCACGCACACTGCTGAGCTATCAAGACTCGACGTATCATTGCTTGTATCCGTCGTGACGGGACACTGTCTGATTGGAAGACATGCAGTGAGATTGAAGGTTGCGACTAGTGGCAGAAGTTTTAGGGATGAAGAGGAAGAGGAGTCCATAGAATATCTTCTCTGCAAGTGCCGTGCCCCGGCGAACAGGCGAGGATCAACACTGGGCTCCTATTTCTTAAGGGACCTGGGAGATCTGGACGATATAGATATTGTCCGACTTAAGAGCTTCTTGAGACGGTCAGGATAGTTTAACGGGAGAAACTAGGGACATCCATATCTCTAGTTACCGTGGTATCACAATGGACTACATAGTCTAAGTGAGTCTGTCTATTAAGACTGCCACACTGACCTAACCTAACCTAGCCTACACTAAATTCATACGCAAAAGGCGCTTAATGATAACTTAGTTCTGAAAATGAAATTGGACCACGAATTGGTCGATTATGTAAAAATCAGTGATCTTTCTATAATTTCTAAGTGCAAGATTTTGATCGTTTATTGATAATATTGATTTTTCACGTTCCTTCTGACTCCCAGCACATATTTGCACCAATGCAAAATGGCGTTGGGTAAAGGTACGTATACCTGACTGAAATTTCTGTAGTGGTTAAATATAAAATCAACTTGATTTTATACTAATAAAAAAATGTCTTTGAAAAAACCAAAAAAGAAAATGGCTGAAAACCTTCTTCTTCAGCAATCGAAATGTGTTATTATCATAAGATGAAAGATTGATGAATGTGTGATACGCAACTATAAACAGCTGAACGAGACAAGAATTTAACCAGGTTCTGAGATATCTCACATATAAATGTAGAAATGTGTTCTGCTTTTTAGATCCATGTCATTGCTCATCACTCCTCGAATTAAAATTTCATAACGTGGCTTCAGTAATGGTTTTGTGACATTCGATGACAAATAGAGAATTTAACAGAAATACTGCCGCATTCAAGACAAAGAAAAACTAATGAATTTAAAACTATAAGTATATAAAAAAAAGTTGACCATTTTTAAGGGATAAAATTCGGAAAAAATAGGAACTAACATCATACAGCTTGGTTTTTCTTAATAATAATTTAATATTAGCCGAGATAAAAGTATTTCCTTTCGCCATATCTAACATATTTGCTTGATAATGTGCTTTTAGGAAATATCTTTATATTTTTTAATCTAATTTCACTCATGCATGCGTTACTACAGGAGACAGGAAGTAGATTTGATCGCAAACGACGTTTATGCATATAAATATGTGCGTACACATACACATATGTAGATGTGGTTCGAATTTTATGTCGTTAATTTTCTTGAGCGATTCCATTCGAGTACACCGCAGACACACACATTTACCACAATGTGTTTGCCTATACTTTCCCTAAAACGCACAGTTAAAAAGAATTGCAAGACTAAAGAAAATCATATGCACAATCCATGAGTGGCAAAATATTTATGTTATTAATTTTTCACTTTTTTTGTCATTAATACTTCGAGTGAAAATGACGAAGGCAGTAAATCGTCGAAACACACGTCTCATTATCGTCACAATTTGTGAATAAGCTTTCATCTCTCACAAAAAAACTGTTTTATGGAAAACAACCAGTAAGAGAGATTGATTGTAAACCATTATATTCATATATTCGTACTTGCGTATCACATAATTAAAATAAAGTATGTTCTTACAAGAGCTTTTACAGCTTTATATTATATTATATTATGTCTTCACCCAAAAGGAATGAAGAAATCATCTAAAGTACCAAGTATCTTCTGACCAAATGCGTTTCATGGCTTTTTAAACCGATTGTGAGATATCCTTCCTTCTAGCTAATAGGTTGGTGGACCATAACTGCCGTAAATTTCTCTGAAACTTCCAAAACTTGACACAACCTAACATTTTGCTAAACCTTTTATACAAATGAACCGATTTTCAGAAATTCTGCGTTTTCTCATGTGGATCGTATTTCGTAAACAGCAGCCAGCTAAGTTTTTGTTCATAGTATTGCTCTATTATGCTTGTTCAAATTTGAAAAAATCTACATATTAACCATGCTCCTTTGATACCTGCCATACAAATGAGCGATTTGTGTTTATTACGCTAAATTCAGTTAAACTTAGTACATGCTAAAGGGTTGCTAATTAAAGTCCTGAGAAAGAAAATGAACCACAATGCCACACCACTTCTGACACCTCCCACGCAAATTTGCCAATTTTCTGAAATGTACTTTCCCTGTAACTTCTAATACGTAGGCTGCGCAAAATTGGTAATGCCTAATAAAATTTGAAAATAAATCGAGCAAGTAACTGCACTCCTTCTAGTACCTCCCATACAATTGACCGCTTTACCAATATACATATTTGCACCTCCCGTTATGTAATTTAACCTTATTTTCCTAGCTTCTTATCGCTCATTCAACTGCACCAAATTCAGTATAAAATTTAGTATAATTTAGCAAGCCTTAAGCTTTTACTAAAGCTGGCTCTGCTAATTATAATAGCTTGCATTGCCGGTTCTCTTAAAGTACCTTAGAAACAAATTAGTCGATTTGACAAAAATCAATGATAACTTTTGAGCGGAAGACAGTGGGCTATAATAAGAAAGGTCAGTAAGGTAACATTTGCAGATGTGAATCTATATGGTGATTTTTTAATCATAGTTTTTTAAAAATCGAATAAAACACTCAAAATGTCCATTCCGTAGATCCAACTTTTCGTCACTTTTTCGAGCATTTCGGCCTGTATTTCACGAATAACGAGTGTTAGTTATCCTGTAAGGCTTCAACAGTGTTCGGCTTGTCCACATAGATTAACGACTTGACATAACCCCACAAGAAATAATCAAGAGTCGTTAAATCGCAGGATCTTGAGTGCCAACTCAAATTACCAAATCGGGAGATAAGCTGCTTACCAAATTCATCTCTCAACATATCCATTGTTTCACGAACAGTGCGGCATGTTGCACCGTCGTAATGAAACCACATGTCAACTAAGTTCAACTCAGCCAGTTGGGTCAAAAAAATCGCGTATCATGGCTCGGTATCGTTCGCCATTGACGGTAACGTTTCTTCCACGGTCGTCTTTGAAGAAAAATTGACCGATGATGGCACCAGCCCATAAACCACAACAAACTGTCGTTTTTTCGGGATGCATCGGTAATTCATGTATGGCATGTGGCTGTTCATCACTCCAGATGCGACAGTTTTGCTTGTGTACGTATCCGTTCAACAAGAAATGCGCCTCATCGCTAAACACAATATTTCGATAAAGCAGCAGATTTTCATTGAGCTTTTATAAGGCCCATTCACCAAAAATTAGACGTTGTGGTGGGTCATTCGGCTTCGATTCTTGCGTGAGTTGAATTTTATAGGCTTTTCCTTGTGGTTGAATAACACATGCCACACATGAAACACATGTGGTTGAACACACGTGTCATTAACACTGGTCGCTACGGCTGCAATATTTTCTTCGGTACAGACTCTACGCATGCGAGTCGATGGTTTTATGTCCAACAAAGAAAATTTGATGCGAAATTTGGAGACTACAGCACAAATTGTTGGTTCAGCATGTCGATTATGACGGCCATAAAATGCACGAATTTTGATAATAAATTTCAATGATTGGCAATCGTTGCTCGTTTGTTAGTCTTTCCATGATGAAATGGCAGAGTATACTGTGCACTTTTCACTTTGACAGATGACGTTTTGACGCCATTACCAAGCACTGCTGCCAACCTGAAAAACTTAAATCTTAAAAAATCGCCCTATATTTATCAGGTCACATTTGGGTAAGTCAATGCATGGTATATGTAAGTCAGTTCACCTGACTAAAATGTATGTACTGGTTTTAAATACGCACAAGTTTGAACACAAAGCTAATATGACACGTCTTAAATGTGTTAGATGTAGTTTAATCACTTGAAATTTTGTGTTGGTGCAATTCAGAGTTTCACTCAACCTCTGAATCCATGGTTTTATTATTAAAACGGTTTCTCAGACCGATTTAACTACGGTCCGGTTTAATGATTCAAGTGCATATTTGTAAGTAGAACCAAGCATAACTAACGGTTTTGTAACGTTTCGATGCACTGTTTTGTTGCAGATGTTGAAATTATTTTGTTAGAAATAGGACTGCGGGAGCCTTTCATCGCTAGCTTCAATCGGGGAGGGGGGTTATCGTCCTCTTTCCTACAAAATGGACCTCGTTACGAAAATGTTATTATAGACTCCCTATTTATTGGATAACTATACGGAAACTACTTTAAATTATTAAAATGCCTACCAAAATTAAGCCCCTTATGTAGTCATTCAATTAAAAAACAAACGAAACGTTAGCCTTCAAATTTACACGATGTATTTCAAAGGTGTGATGAGATACGTGCGCATCGATACCCTCCCTGTCTATTATCCAGTTTGCGCTATGATTGCCTTACAGGATCCCTACTAGTTATTTCCCTAGCACAACATTACCACATTATCGATTGAAAACACTTATATTTAATTAGTACTTCTTCATGATTCTCACTACATAGATTTATTCATGGCATTATAAAATAAAAAAAATTAACTGTAATTGCATCAAATTACTAGAAACTGATTTTTTCCAACTCTAAAAAGAACTTATCAGCTTGAGATGTAAATTTGAAAGGAAGTTTCTGAAACTCTTCACAATATCCGATGAACTTTACAATTGTCAGACAATGAATTTTCTGTTCATATGTCACCATTACAAGGTTGTATATAAACACCACCGTAAACGTTTCCAAAACCGAAAACGTATCGGAAAACGCAACCAATACATCAACTTATCCCCGATAAATCGGACATTACAGTTTCGGGATTAAGCTACTTAGAGTGCATGGCAAAATTTTAGTAGTACCTACCTTTTTAAGAATTCTGCCATTGAAAGTGCGAAAAAAACGTTCCTTTTTAAATTTTTGTAAGCTGATTCCTTCGATCGCCAGCTACGAATGCTCTCCAAATTAAAATAACTTGGATTTGGAACATTCATAAATTGTATTTGGTTTTGCATATTTACTTGACCAACGAAATAAATATCAGCAGATGCTTATGGTAAATGAACAAAATTCAAATGTATGATGCCTTGTGGAATTAATTTTACACCACTAAAAGTACTCATAACAATTTTAAAACTGGAAATTGAGTCTCGTTTGTAAAAACGATAAAATTCAGTTTTCTGACATAGTTTGAATATTACATTCGATAGGGCTTAATGCATAGATAAGACATACGATTCAAAAATTTGGTTTATTTCTGGATATTTGAAGGTCAATGTTTATAGAAATCAGCTATAACGCCATTCAATATGTAAATTTGATTTATTTTGATTCGACTGCCTGTATTCAGTATTTAAAATTGACTTCCACAATCAGAGCGGCCAAAGTTGATTCTGAATTAATGTATTTTTTTCAAATTTTGAAAACTAAACATGTCGTTTGCTGCTTCGTTAACACTCAATCTTCCAAAATATATTGATATCGAATAATTATTAATATCAAATTTTGTTTTGGCATTACGAAAGCTAGGACCAACTAAGAAAACAATTTCTAGTACAAAGATCACCATAACTTTCTCAAGGTTCATCAACCACTTTTTCAACAGTTCCACTTTACATCAAAATGTACAATAATTTCTAATCAATTTATACCACATTTATGCCTAGATACTGTTGACATAAATGTAAGTAACTGCAGGGTACAAATTAACGGTTATAGCGGAAGATTTACATCTTGATAAATCAGTCCCTCGAAATGGGTGGTACCTCAAAACTCAGTTCGCGAAAAGTTTGATATGACTAAATTCAGTAAAACTTCTCGAAAGACACAAACTGAAGAACATGCGGATTAAATCTGCCATTTATACGAGATTTATTATAGAGAATCATCAATCAATATAACAAACAAAATTCAGACTAGTACGGCTTATTACTTACACATTGCAGAGTGGAGGTACCATTTCGAAAAAACAGCCAAGCGCTTAGCTAAGCGTGCAGAAAATTTCACTAAATTTGGTGAAAATAAATAAAAGACATGAACCAATGAATATATAGGTCATGTTGGTCACATATCTCAATTGTAGTTGATAAGTTGTACGAGCATTGCATAGTTTTGATATTTTTATTTCATCTAAACTAATACGAATTTGTGTAATAAATTAGGTCTAACTGAATAACAGAAATTTCGATGAAAAAGTGTTTTTAGCAACAAAGCACTTCACTATCATGGTATTTAGCAAATATGTTGAATAAAATAACCAAATTGGTTCTTGCATGCAGCGCAAAGAGATTTATTTCTGCTACTGAAATACAGATATTTTTCTGTTTTCACCAACCTCTAATCCTTACATGAGTTAAAAGGTTACGTGTGTGCCAGTGCGAAATTAATACGTGAGGGAAATTGCTTGACTTAATTCTGACAATTATGTTGCTGATTAATTACTTAAAGACCAGCTATTGCGGTCACGTGTTTCGACACTATAACAAAAACATTTTAATGTAAATGATGACAGTTACTAATAATGGTTCATTAATTCCTGGACAATACCTCATGTTGGTTATCACGTTCCGGAATGTGTGAAAGCAAATAATACATCACTTCATCATTTTGGAATTTGTTATATTAGAATTGACCATTTAATTTTTTATGTTATGTAGTGATTTGTGGTGCTATTTTATGACATTTACTCATTAACGCTAATATATAGTGGTAAAAAATCAAGTAATAAGTTTATTGTTTACTGAAATACTGGAAAAAAAAAACACAAAATTGCTTAAAATGTCTAACATCGGGATGGTGTAGGCGTTGTTGAAGCATGAATCATATCATGCGAAGGGAAGAATCGGTTTCAAACACATGAGGATAACGAAAACAGATGCCAATAGGATCAATTTCAAATTAAGGAATATACGGGTATATTGTGAATTCATAAGTAAATTTACTTATATGCCGCTGTATACGTCTCTGAATGAGCGTAGGAATTTCTACCACTAACCGCATAGCGAGTTGAATTGTGTCTATTGTTATGAAATGTAAATCGAATTTCTGTCCGGAATCATATACTAATGCACCTGGTAGCCCTTTCTGGCGCCTCACACAAATTGATTAATTTTCTGGAATCAAACCTTTTATCTATTGTACTTTTGTTGATAATGCTTGGTAGAGATTGAAAAAATAAACTGATTAACTATGTCGCTTCTGGTATTTCCTGTACAAATGAACCGCTTTAACCCATATTTTCGTTGGTCTATATCGTATATTTCGTTACGCTAAATCTAGTCAAGATTGGTACAGGATTAGTCTTTGCCAAATTACTATCTTAAAATGAAGACGAAGCGCAATGCTAAACTTCTTCTGGTACCTCCCAAACAAATTGCTCGATTTTCCGAGTTACGATATTTCCTGACTAATTTATAATTGGTTGGCTACAGTAGCCTAAATTTTCGTCCATTACATTGACTAATAATTCTCCGTTAAACTTAATAAAAATCTACCAAGTATCTACGCATCTTCTGGTACCTCCTATACAAATGACTGATTCAAACCATGTACTGAATTTAGTCAAATTTGACGCACATCATGGGTTTGGTAAACTGATGTCTGGGATGAAAGTGGATAATAATGCCTCTTCTGGTACCTCACATACAAATCCTCTGATTTATTGAAAGTTATAATTTTTGCTATAATTTCTAAGTCAAGTCGTTACAAGTTCATAGTCAATACATATGGCTATGGAGTATATACATTCGTAATTTTCATTCAATTGCACGAAATTCAATGACATTTGGTACAGATTAGGCATTTAGTAAACTAAAATTTAGCAAAAATCAAAAAGTTATATTTTAGTTTTTTTTTTATCATACTTTAATCCGAAGAAAAAATACGTTGGATGAAGGTATAAGTAAGTCACTTCTTTTTATGACATTTCGGGAATAGTTGTCATAGATTTTGAAATATCTACAGCAATCAATCAAAGATTTCCTTTTTAATTTCCTATGTTTTGATTTATAACTGTAACTGGCTAACTGAGATAACCACAACCATTCAGCTACCTACTATTAAAAATGACAGATTTGACGAAAATCATATTTTCGCCACACAATAATTAAAATTCGGTCAGATGCAGTAATTTGTTTCACTTAATACAAATGCAGGCAGTGGAGCCATTTTCCCCTCTTTATGTCTGGCAGACAACTACCCAAACTAAAAACTTTCACGCATACAAATCGATTAACCTAAAATTAGGTCAATCCTTACATTTTGTGGAAGATGTGGAAGTCTCTAATAGCGAACACGATTATAACGAACTACTCATAAGTGTATAACGTACAATTGTTTGCGGTGCCAATGACATCAACTTTTCATAGAAATTACTACGCTTATAAAGTGCGTTTCATATTTATAAGGCCACCCACAAATTTGCTTCAGGACTAGAATGTCAAGTAGAGTAGACTTTTTTGAGAAAGACTGGGGAGGCTTTTTTCGATTTTTATGATGAAAAAATATGAGTTCGGTTCCCTGTCCTCCCACCCGAAATTGGGTTATCTATTATTCGATATTTTGTAGAAATTTCGAATTCGGTGAAGAACAGGTTAACGTTAAGGTCAGCGCATTTTGAAATCGTGGGATACAATTTTTAATAGGCGACATAGCTGCCACAAAGAATTTACATTTACGATTTTAGGTTAGCTTTTCTACAGTGTGTTTGTACTCGAAAATGTAATCAAATCAAATAAAAATTTTAAAATACAGAAGATCGTTTTAGCAGTGCTCGATTGTAGAACCCCATACAATAAAACCCAAAATATTTTTGTCGCACATACTCAGTCTTTGAATCTTTCAAAGATATTGAGCTACAAATATCATAATATGTGTTACATTGATATTTCGTATAAAATATCATCATCCTAAAAAACACTTTATCTTCATATTTTATTTTTTTTTATTGTTTGTCCGTCATAATAATTTTGAGAATTGCCTGAGTCCACTAAATGTAGAATTTGTTGGCAGAAATCTCTGTCTGGTGCTTTTCATTAATTAATTAATTAATTTTATTTGGTGATCCACTAAGCGTTTTGTTTGGAACATGTTTACACATTACGCGGCAAGAGATATCTAAACATTTTACAGTAACTGAAAGTGAGTGGAAATTAAATATTTCATTTCATTACATTTAATTAAGGTAATGAACTTAAGGCTGGTGTTATGCTGACTTTTTATGTTCGATAATGCCATTTGCGAAATTATAGACTCGTGTCCTTTGGTAGCATAATTTCACTTTACAAGTTAGTCCGATTTTAGAGTTAGAAACTAACACCAAACAGCTGGCAATGCCGTTTGATACAATTTTCCTGGCGAAAACAACATGGTACAATCTAGTTTAAAAAAATTTGTCTGTAAATTATACGACCATTTTTTACATGGAGATTCACCGCTAAAAGACAGCATAATACCAGACTTTCTTTTAACCAATGCAGAAATTGCAGTCAGATGAGCTAACTGACATATATCCTTGCCCTCAGAAGGCCGTAGTAAATCGCTACATCCTTATTAACAAATTCTGAAAATTAAATCACAATAAAAGAAGCAAAAATGTAACTTACTGAACCTAATTATTATAAATTATAATTATTAATATAGCTCACTTACAGCTTCATTCACATAGGAATTATAGAAACAACCAATTTTTATCGGTTAATTTTCATATAAAGGTCCTTAAGAGGAGCAACACTGCAGACCACTTTCATTAGCAGAACTGAGCTCATTAAAAGCCTGGTGCTTTTTAAACTATGCTAAATAAAGTAATTTTTGTGGGAGGTACCAGAAACGGCCGGGTTCCTTTCCGACCTTTTACCAGGAAGCATTTATTTTGTATCTCGATTGAGCGATTTCGTCAGTCTGGTTGACTGGCTGGTAGACAAGATACCTGTCGAACAACCTTCATAAAACTCCATAGGAATTGGTAAAGCCGAATATTTTGGTTGTAAATGGAGGATATCTTATACTGAAAAATTCCCATTTTCGCTGGAAAAACGGGTAAATACACTATTAAATGGCATTTCTGATACGCCTGGCGATGTCGCATTGCAAAATCCTGTACACTACGCAAGTGATACAAATGGGTGGCGTCTACATAGTTAGAAAAACTTGTCCATAGAGGTACTAAAGTTAGCTTCTGGATAATGAGTCCTGTTTCAATAATGCTTTACTTGGAAGCGTATTAATAAACACTGAAAATGGTTATTAAAAATACTATACGAACGGGCAAAATCAGGACAGAATTTATGACAAGGCAGCTATTCTGACAAGTCAATTTGGAAAAAATTAAAAATTTTCCGGGCTTGGTTACTGAATTATACCAAACCGATATATTATGGTTTGGGACAAGTATACAACAAACATAAGGAAGGACATGTGGAAGAAATTAAATGTTCTGGAAACATTTTAAGTGTTATTCAATTTAACGAATATGTTCAACAAATTTCAATGAATAAATGTAAAGAGGAATCGTCAACTTATATCCTTTTTAACGACACTGCTCCTATAGAGACGAGATAATTGAAAAATACATCAAATGACATTTTATTGGAAAAACGGTCTATATCGGTATTTCGATATATGTAAGTGACATACATAACATACCATAATTGAATGTGTAGCGCGGTTGTTTGATGTTGACGTAAGCGTCTGCATCTGCACGCGCAACCACTTTTGTTGGGGTGGTTATTTGACACTCTTTCTTAGTATTTTCCCATTGTTTTGGTGAAATACTAATACTTCGTTTTTTTATTGTTTCATAGTTTTAAGTTTCAAGTGGTTATTTGACACTTTAAGTATTTTTCCGTTGTTTTGGTGAAATGCTAAAACTCCGTTTACCTGTTGCTTCATAGTTTTAAGCAAGATATATTTTTGGTAAAATAAAGAAATCATTATCATTACAACAGCTCAACTGAAGAGTTCATATATTATTTGTATATTCGACGAACTCATATATCTTCCAACGAACCGATGTACTCGTATCGTCTTTGAAGGTGTGGATTGCAATCCACGCAGCTGAGTATGTAAGATTCGATCTAACCGAACTTTTGTCTTCTGGTCAACTTTACACCTGCCCACGTGTGATAGTAAAGGTTTTTATGAACTTTATCCTGTTCAGTACAAGATGCGAAGATTATTAACCACGAAGTTATTAACCATGTTAAACTTACATGATTTCATACTAAACTTGAGTAACAACACCGCAAATTTGAGTAATAGCGAATATGGGATGCGCAGACTGATGGAAAGTGCCCATCCGATTTAAAATATATCATGGAATATTATGCAGCAAAACATCCTTGTTTAGCAGAAAACATAGTTATAAAGAAATTAAAAACACTGTACCGCCAAATACACCAAAAGAAATATAACTTCTTGAAACTAACTTCAACCCTACATTGAAGAAGGGGGCAACACAACTAAGATGTAGCGGTAGAACAATTTATATTTTACTTTCATTTAAAACAGCCATATCCTTTTCATATCATAATCTGAACTAAAAATTGCATTCACATCCAAACACGGATACGAATCCTTCTTTTAATATGTTTTCTTTCCAAAATACACCCACAGCAAAACTTTTGTAAGCCGGATTACAATAGCAAATGAATGCGCTGATTAGACCCGTAGTCTACACAGCATTTGCATGCGTACAGCACAAACCGCCATACAATTCGAAACCGCGGTGCACTGTTGCGGAAACATATGTATTGCATGCATTTGTTTATGTCCTTTCACAGTTGAAGTTTTCTATTTTTTGTGGGAGAATTACTTAAGTAGTAGCAGCAGTTTTATGAAAAACTAAATGAATGAATACAATTGACTACGGGGGTTGTAGGACAACTTCATGTGTTGTATCAGACCTAGTCCAGTTCCCATTAAAACAATTCTAAAATCTCTTCCAAGACCTCATCAAGGGTTCATGCTTAAATTCACGATTTAAAAGGACTGGTGAAAAACGGGTTCAGTCCACTTTTATTGAAAATAGGACATTTGATTTTTATGATTTATTGAAAATAGGATATTTGATTTATTTTAATAGAAAAGAGAAGAATGTTGCATAAAAACCAAATTAACTCATATCCAAGGTATGGGATATGAGAAAGCTGCTCACATTCCGGGGACCTACGCGCACCGCAGTGAATTAACCCAAAATAAAAAAAAAATAAAAAATAAAAAAAAATCAATATTATAACTTACTGACTTAAGAGACCATTCGTTTCCCCCAGATAGCAGAACTAATTTTACTAAAAGTTTGCTGCTTGCTAAATTATACTACCTTTAGCACAATTGAGTGAAGTATATGAATCTAGGTAGTTTGTATGAGATGTTCTAGTATGAGATGTTCTGTAAAGCAATTGGCAATAACTTTAGTAACAGCAAATTTCGATATATCAGTGAATTTAGTATTTGAGATACCGGAATGAACGCGGCAATATGGCATATTTTTATTCTTAGAACTAAGTTTATCAAACTTTAAACACCAAATTCGACTGCATTCAGTGCAACTGTTCGAAAAATAGAAAGCTAAAAATACCTGAGTTAAATCATTGTATGGGAGGTACCAGAAAGGGTATGGTTACATTTTCGATTTTCTCAAGAATTGCCAAGCATTATAAATCAATGCAATCGACTAAAATTTAAGTTATTTTAGGCCACTAGTTAAAAATTGCAGAGAAAAGATTGAATTTCAGAAAATCTGCCAATTTTTATGGGAGGTACCAGAGGAGATGTTCCCCATTTTCATTCTCAGACTTTAGAGTGTACCAATTCTGGCAGAATTTTGTGCAACTGCATGAAATTTTTTAACATTGCAATATATGATTGAAAACGGTCTTCCGTATAAGAGACATCAGAATAGGTGTGAATAACTAGCCTATTGTTTTCACTTTTTGTGCATTTTGTACTGTAGTGTACCAATTAATGGATGCATAGAACTAGTGAATTTTAGAAAATCAATCAGTTTTTGTGGTAGGTACCAGAGGATGCTTGTCGATATTACCTATTAGCATAAAATGAATCGGTTATCGAGCCTACTAGTTACGCATGGAAGACTGACGTGGCTCAACCAGCTTAAAAAGCCGGAAAACACATTTGGTCTAAAGGTAATTGGTGCTTCCTTCTGGGTCATATAGTGGCCCAGGTATAAAAATAGTTGCCACTACAAAATCATGCACACGAGCGATGAAAAGTTGCTGGAACAACTTCGATAAAATCGCATTAATCACCTGAGAGGCCCTCCAAAATTACTTAAAATTTCACAATTGCTGTCTTTTTGTGCAGTTTATGTAGATTGGAATCTAAACTGAGTTTCGGCTCCTCAAAAATCAAAAGTCTTAAAAACATACTTCAAGTTCTGACAAAGCTGGTTGAAAACTATATGAATATGCTCCTAACTTAAATAAATAGAAAATTGCGTTTCGACTAAGATAGCGCTTGAATGAAAATATATGATAGCTCGTTCACAATTTGGAGAAATATAAAATACACTTTGTACATGAAGCCGATTTTTGTTAGGTAGTTATCATACGATTATTTTGCTTTGCTAAAGTAATAACATAACATTTTCGATGGAAATATTGTAATTGGAAACACAAAACCGATTCTACGGGTTTTTTTTTCTCAAATATTTGAAAGTAGAAAAATATGAAAATAAAATAATATGCCCACTTTTAATTAAAATTGTTTTATTATTTTTTTTTACGAAAATTTTAAATTTATAATAAATTTGCAATTGAAAACGTAACTTTAAATTTGAAATGTTGGATTATTTTCATTTATTTTTTATTGGAAATTCAAATAGAAAAACTCTCAACTTAAGATTAATCTAACTCAGTTTTCGTTTTTGAAGAAAATACAAAACATATTTTTTTTTTTAATTTACAAATAGTAACTATGTTATATATATTATTGGCAAGTTTCAAGTTACTGAAGCCTACGGTATTTTTGATATTAATTTCGGCAGTTTTGTGTGGAAGACACCAGAATGGGAAATTCCATGCAACTTATTTACATTCCCAGAACTAAGGTTATCATGACATTAAGTAAAGTAAGTGCGGGTTAAATCGGTTATTGGAGCAGAAGATTATAGAAGGGGCGTGACTACGTAGTCGATTGGGTGTTATTAAACATTGTAAATCAATACAATAGACAACAATATAGGTTACTACAACCTTCTGTCTAGAAATTACAGAAGAAAAAAAAACGCATTTTGTAAAATCGTGGAGGTGGCGGTATCCGAAGGGAGGTGACAATTCAGACTATTTACATTCTCTGGTCATACTTTAGCAAACGTTTAACGTGCACCAAAATCTTACTGAATTTAGTGTAACAAAATTACTTCATTTTAACAGAATTGGTAAGAACGGTGGTAGAATTCTACAAGGGTTCATATTTTTTCATCGCATATACGAGTATGTTTGATTTTACAAATAAGGATAGCTTGAAGTTTATCTGTAAAAAGGTAAGAGTCTAGGCAATTTAGG
Source organism: Philornis downsi (assembly GCA_019455685.1). Lineage (NCBI taxonomy): Eukaryota > Metazoa > Arthropoda > Insecta > Diptera > Muscidae > Philornis > Philornis downsi. The sequence continues at coordinate 122,008 of JAHXMU010000101.1, read as the reverse complement.
TCCCTTGTTCATATATATCTTTACACAGCCATATATATATATATGTATCATATATATCTTTCCACATCCACTAGCCTTCTTGAATTTACAGCTCATATGTTTCTGGCTTTTGTTGAAATGAAAAAGACGAATTTTACAGCGACTGCAGTAAGGCTTCAAATAGAGTCGATCATGATATTTTGATAAGAGCAAGCTTCCTTCGTATTAAATTTCCTGAAAATTGCTTTTTTTGGATCAAATAATACCTTTCATCCAGATTACAACTGGTGCCATTTTGTAGTGTGGTTGAGGTATTAATTCCCGTATACGAATACTTCAAATAGTCGAGAAATGAACAAGTCTAGTTAACGCTTCTCAAACTGTAACGTTGAATCATCATTAAACTGTAGGTTCTATTGCAGATGCAATTTTTCCTATTCTGCCAATGCGGTATAGACTGGAGATATTATAGTGATCTCAATAGATTTCCATCACATGAGAGTAATGAGAGAGGAGAGTAGTCCTTATGCCTTGAAGGATTATCGTTTATTAGCAGATAAATTTCTGTAGTTGATGTTCCCCCTTTTTTTCTTGCCTATCATATCCTCCTACTTAAACACTACGCTAAAATATGTGAAGGTAAGAATATATAAACTGAACTGGTGATTTGTATTATATGGGAGATACTGTGACGTGGTTAATCGATCGATATTTTCGGTATTTCCAAACCGTACAACATATACTGAAGTTCACGAAAAAAATTAATAAAATTTAAATTTAATTTAAAATTTAATATCAACCAATTTGTTTGGGAGGTAGCAGAAGGAGAAGGCTGGTATTGCACATTTACAATCAGCGGCTACGACTTTGGCAAATATTTCGGTATTTCAAGTTTTAACGAGTTTCATAAACATTTAAGACAAATATCGTGTCTAGCAGTCAGACAGCCTAACAGACAAAAATCGATTAATCAATCTGTGTGATGGAAGGTGCTTCATTGGAAATACTTCAATCATTCGAACGAAGGAATAAACAGTAACAGTAGGTTAGTAGGATAAAAATTCATAACCGGTTTTTCAAAATGCACGTTTTTGAAACCCTATTGATATCTTGTGCATTCTAACTAGAGTTGATTACTCTAGTTGGAATGCACCTTCATCAGCAACAATAGCTGAAAGCAACCGACGGAGAAGATGATGCCTGAGACGTTATGCGTGATACAATACTCGAACATTAATTCATGTTTTCTTTCTATTACTTTGAAAATGCACTAGGATAAAAATTACATATTTTTTTGTTCATAGAAAATATACATACACTTGTAAAGGAAACAAAAGTGAATACGACATTACCAGTTTATTTATAACACTTAATTTTGGAATATTGTTCATGGCTTCAGAGGGGGTTGGGAAGAAAAAGTCAATTTATCGTTACGGCAAAAGTCTTAATTCGGACTTGTACATACTGTCAACAACTAAGTTATTCGTCCAGAAACTGACAGCTTTGGTCAATAGGAAAGCAGCTACAATACATTCGGCTAACACTGTCCTCGTGTATTTCCATCTGTGTTTGTATTTCTTAAAACAAGTATTCTTTAATAATGTCTGCTACTCCAATCGCAAATGAAGAGATTTTTATTCCCATGAGAAAAATTGTGTACATTTTCGTCTATTGGCTAGCGCAGGGAGTTTCTTGGTGAAAAATATCAATACCAGTGCATTTCCTGCCGCTCTTGTGAATTTCCATAAGTTGTATATATTCATGATATTTTATACTTTGTCGGATTCAACTGCATAAAGATGTTCTCAAAAGATTTCGTTTCAATGCAGGCTCTTATAGTTATAGTTTCAAAGGCCCCATTTCCACATGTCGATGCTCCTATGCGCTGGAGACATTTTTAAAAGTTATCGCACAGGCGTCTCTTTTAACATTATATAGAAGGGTTGTGCACTATGTCGCATAATTTTTGAAGTTTATTTATAGTATTTTCAACATCATTTCTACGGGTAAACAGTCATCAAATTTCAAACCCACTTTACTACAGTGGTAACCGTATCTTTTTCTAAACGTTTCGTATTTTAAATCTTCTCAAGTATCTCCTCCAAGTGTCTTTTGACCACATATATTTTATGACATTTCAAGTTGATTAAGGCACATTAGTCTGTCCATCTGGCTGGTTGGCTGGTGGACATGATAGATGCCTGAAATCTTTACAAAATTTCTTAAAATTTAATTCAGCCTAATATTCACAAGATCGCGGACACGAGGACCATTGTATGGATCTGTAATGCCTGGTAAAATTTAAAAAAAAAAAACGTTAGATTAACCATTCGTCTCTTTGCCTCCCATTCAAATGAGTAATTTACTCAATATATTTTTCAGTAACTATTTTTTTCTATAACTCCTAAGTAGTGGGCAGGCGTAGCCCAGGTTTTAGCTCAATGTATTGGACTTCTATTTTCTATACCTTCCATGCAGATGATAGGCAATTTAATAGGATCTTAATTTATTATTGAGCTTTAATTCAGAGTAATTTTTGATTCGAGCTATGTAAAACACCCCTTCAGCCATCCCTTAAATTTCTCCACCAGCGCAAAAGGACTTTGGGCGAACGCATATATACAGAGTGTCCGTCGGGAATGTATACTACTTTGTTTTGCCGCCATTTTGGTAAACATTAGCCTTGACAGTTCATATTTGGTCGTGAAGTAGAAAAGTGTGAAATTTATTATGGAAAAATATTAGATAAAGTAACGTGTTATATCTTCTCTGATTTAGCACGGCCAAAAGAAAGTAGCATGATTAGTTGATCAATTTTTGTCACATTTTATCAGATACTAAAAAGAAATACTGTGGACAAGAATTTACATTACTGGGCTTTTTCGTATAATACCAATATTTATAGATCAAGATAATGGACAAAATTAAGGTAGCTGCAACCCATAAATATTGGCCGTTTTATCGGTTTTAACCAATTGCGTTTCATGACTTTTTTAATCGATTGATCGATGCCCGTCTGTTCAGTTGGCTGGTAGGTACGATAACTGCAGTAAATCTTTTTGAAACAATGAAACTTGATACAAGATTAAAGATTGATACATCGTAGCTGAAGACTGTAAATAGACTGCCCTCGTTATTCTTCGGTTCCTATCTTGTACCCGGTTGCTCTAAATACAATCAAACTTTTACATATTAAGCCTTTTTACGATAGTGCCCAGGAATGGAAACGAACGGCATGGTCCGGCCCCCGTTGGTACTTTCCAGAGGAATTGACCGATTTACCGATATTATTTGTTCCCTGTAACTCCTAATAAGTATTCTGCAGCGACCTGAATTTTCGCTCATCATCTTGATCTATAACTGATCGTAGAATGCGGAAAAGTCGAGCAACGTAAATTTTTGTTAACAGTATTTCCTCTTAGCATGTGACAAAATGTGAGAAAAGTTGATCAATTAATCACGCTATATTTTTCGAACTCCCATATAAATGACCGACTTAACCCACTTACTCGTAGCTTCATATTTGTGAAGGAATTACCAGTCAGTCACTTAGTTCTGGGAATGAAAATGGACTAGATTACCATACTCAATCAGATGCCTTCCATATATATTGCCCGACATACCGATATTAATACTCGTAATTATTATTTTATATTTATTATTTTGCCCCTGTAAACCCAAATCCGTGCAGTAACTTAAATGTTTGCAGTATTTAATGTAATGCTTGGTAAAATGTAAAAAAAAGTCGAGGGAATGACTCCACCATGTCTGGTACCTCCCATACAAATAGCCTAATTTTACCCATATCCCTTATTTCATTCCACTAAATGCAGAACATAGTGATTTACTTCGCTCCTTCAGTCACTCTTTGCACCAGTGCAGAAGAACTTTGGTAAAGGTATATGTAGTCAGTTTACCTGACTGAAATAAGAAGATATTATTGATTTTTTATTTAATGTTCACCGTTTAAACATTTATGAATCCTTGGAGTTAACAATTTTTTAGGATATTTTTCTTTAACCGGCTTTGCTGTTCTGTTGCCCGTTAGTACTCTTGAAACCCTACTTCGGTTAGTCCATCGACGAGCCAAGTTTCTTGCGAAAACCTTGTTAAAATTCCGTTTGACGTTAGATTCATAACTTTTGTTTCGAAACAGAGTGTACATAAGCTTTAAGTAAACTTCCATGGTTCGCATTCTGGTATATAAGAGAGATGTGCAGTTCTCGGAACCATATTAATAAGCTATAGATCTGTTTACGTTCTGAGTATTCATCTTCCGATTTTATACATGATTTTCCCATCAATAATTGTAAAAAAGGTCGCAGTCATCCCAACTTCCACTTGTTCCACTTCCACTTCCACTATTTCCACTTACCAACTGTAGTTGATGGCGGACATGTCAGTTATATATAAGTAGATGATATCAGCCAATCAGTTAAATGCATCTTCCCCTTTTAGCTACCCGGAGAACGGAACTCGTCAGTTAATTAAGAATTTTTGCAAAAAATGGCGTTGTGATTTCCAAGTGAAATGATTTCTTAGAAAGCCTAAATTGAAATTCCTCCATTCACATTTATCAACAAATGCCATCCGAAATATTTGACATGTTTATAAGTGTTGATTTGCTACATTTTCTCTATATTTGTTTTTATTCCTCCGAAATTAAATGGCTTTTTTTTCTAAATTATGAAATTTTTTCGCTGTATAAAATTGTATGCAAGTAATGAAACTGTCGTAAAATATTCTGATTTCGCATTGAAATTCCCGTGTGATATTTAATCCGCCCGCACCAGTTTCTTTTGAAATCCATGCTTTTTCACATAATGTGAATATTTTTTGTTCGAAAAAAGTCAATTGACGGATATTTTTTGCGTTACAAGAGATCTAAAAATTAAAGTTTTCTATTTGACAAATTAAAAGCGTGTGACTTCAAAATTGTAAAAAGTAGGAATTTATTTTCTGAATATTCGCATGGGTATTTAGTTAGCGTTTCGAGTGTATCAATGTACTGGGTGGCGCACGAATCGAGCTACAAACACAATTTAAATGTCAATTGAGACATTTATTTAAAGATGTTGCTTGGTTCCAGCAAGATGGGTCAACTGCACATATAGCCAGACCGGTTATGGCGAAGCTCCAGTGAAAATTCCCAAGCAAATTAATATCCAGATATTGCACTTTCCGGTTGCCCTCAGGGGTGCCTGACCTGACAGCACCAGATTGTTTTTATCGGGTTATATCAAGCAAGAGGTGCACAATACGAAACTAAGGAATTTAACTGAATTGAAACAGTCCATTAAAATAATACTTGAGGTGATCCCGACTTGACCACTTCAGGCCGTAATGAATCACTTTCTGATTAGATGTCCCATGTGCGTGAATGGGCATTAAGGCCATTTACGGTTTATCAACTTTAAAGACAATTAAAATAAAAATAAATTTTCTATACAATAAAAAAAAAAAAACAAATGAAATACATCGATTAAAAAAAGTTATTTGAATTTCTTATTGTAACGCAATTGGTGTGCCACGTACAGTACTCGTATAGCTAGTATTTGTCAAAACATTAGCCAAATTGTAAAATTTCGACTCAGTTTCATCCGACATTGGAAGGTGATTTAAACTCACAGCAACATAAACAAGACTTAAGCTTCTGTAGCAAAAATGGGGAAATGAGCTGTGACTTAAAAGAGCGAGATAGTTCATTTCATAGATCTCAACTAAAAATAGAGCTCATTTTAGAGAACACAAATGCCGGATTATTTGTTTCTATTCATGTTGCCTCCGTACGCCGAATTTGCGTATATACTTGTGCCTTTGTCCGGAGAAATAAAGTACGTAAAAAGACGTAAAAATCTAACACACAGAAAAAATATATTTTACAATTTTTTTAAGTTGGTTAAGCGACTGCCGTTAATCCTTATAAAACTTTTTGAAACTTGACACAACCTAATATTTTGCCAGCTGATAGTCGGAGATTTAAACACAATCTCTTCTGGTACCTTTTACACACATTGAACGTTTTTTCGAAGCTGGGGGCCGTACTAAGTTAAATGTTTATCCCTTATATCGTTTCACAAAATTTTAAAAAATCGATCGATTAACCGCACTCCTTCTGGTATCTCCCATACGAATGACAGATTTATTCTGCATTCTAAGGTTCATGTTTTTTGTATATTTTATTGAGTCAAGTTGGTTCACATTGAAAAAGGTCACAGAATGAAAGTAGAGAGCATGGTCGCACCGCTTCTGGTAACTACCATATAAATTGGATATTTTTTTTTTTGGAAATTGAACTTTTTGTTATTTTTTTATTAGTAGTAGTCTTGATCTTAACGATTGTATTGATTTATAATTCTCCTCAAAACTTTGGGGAAAAACGGTAAACCCCATAATCGAGTTAATTAAATAATCGACAATTGCATTTCATTACAATTTGAAAATTTCGCCGGTAACTGGTATATCCCCTACAAACTTTTCAAATTAATCCATATGCCCCTAAACTCATATTTTTCATTAAATACTGCTAAATATAATATAAATTGTCTCGCATCAGACATTTAATGAATTTAGTTGCGTGAATAAAAACGGATTGTGTTACCACAGGGCAAAAAAATCTTTCGCTGAAGGCATTTGTAATTCAGTTTACCTAACTGAAACTTCTGCTTTGATTTGTGTGATATACTTCCCAGCCCTGTACTTAACAGCCGTACTGTACAATCATTACTCCAATACTCTATTTATATACATGTAATTAGGCTTTAACTGAACATACTCCTAAGCATATAATTGCATATAAGTAAATTAGCATATACACAAGTATGTACGAATTGTATAGAAACTCGACTATCACTCGGTAAATAAATGTCATATTGAAGACATCACAGTGGCGACGAGGATAAAAAAAAATATAATGAACGGTTTAATGGTGCCAAGATTTGATTACTTGTCAAACACATGGAGCGTTTTTCAATTTCAACTGGAACAGTATTTCATCGCAGGTGATGTGACGGATAATGGGAAACAGAAAGCTATTTTGCTGACCTCCCTCTCCGAAGGTTCATATGTTTTGTTGGAAAACTTGTTGAGTCCAACTAAAGTGAATGCAGCGACGACCACTTACCTCGCATGCATGGCAGCCATGGAAACGCATTTCAAACCACCGTCATGTGGATTTGCGGAGCGATTTAAATTTTATAATGCAACTAAGATTCCGGCTGAGACTACAAATGAATGGGCAATACGGATACGCTCACTAGCCGCTAATTGTGAGTTTGGTGCAATTTTGAACACAGTCGTCCGAGACAAATTTGTAATGGGTCTGGAAAAAGGTCCGGCTCGGGACAAAATTTTTTTGGAATCGCTCTCGTTGCCGTTTGAAAGGGCAGTCGAAATTGCCAACAGTGCTGAATATATCAAAAATCAGTACGGAGTTGAGGTTAAATCCGAAAACGATATAAACTATATGCGCAGAAATAACGGCAAGGGCTATGGGAGAAACGAAAAACCAAAACTAATGAAGAAGTCACAGCAACAGCCACGAAGTCAATCAACGCGACCACAGCAGCAACATTATCAACAGCAGCATGACCAAGAGCAGCAAGCAAGAAAAGATCAGCAATGTGCAGTATGCGGCTTTTCTAACCATCAGAGCGAACACTGCAGATATAAATCATACAAATGCCATCAATGTCATCATCGGGGTCACTTGAAAAAAATGTGTAAGGCAAAAAATTTGAACTTTATGACCGATGATAGCTTAAATTTTTTTTCGATGTTAAGTGAGACAGACGGCCCTATTAAGATAAAAATTATTATTAACAGTAACATTTTCGAAATGATTTTAGATACCGGTTCTGAATACAATGTTATTTCAGACTATACTTTCAATGAACATTTTAAAGATTATAGGTTAAAAAACACTAATATGTTGTTGAAAGCGTACAACGGTGCAAATATACGCCCGGTAGGGGGGTGTGATACATGTGTCTGCTATGGTAACAAGAAAAGGAATATAACATTCATAGTGATAGAAAATGGCGGTCCACCATTACTTGGGAGAAATTTTTTGAAAGTTTTTGAAATTAAGTTTGCTAAATTGAATTACGTTTCACAGCGGAATGTTGATGAAAAGGAGAAAATTTTGAAAAATTTTAGATCGCTTTTCGATGGTAGTCTTGGATTATTTAAAAACAGTCAGGCAAGATTAAAAATAAAAGATGGGACTACACCAATTGTTTTTAGACCACGTCCGGTGCCATTGGCTATTAAAGAAAAAGTAGAAACAGAAATTGATAATCTGGTTGCTAAAAAAGTGCTTGAACCTGCTGATTATTGTGAGTGGGGTACGCCGATTGTGCCAATATTAAAAAAGAATGGTGGTATCCGTATATGCGGTGATTTTAAGGTTACTCTTAATTCGAACATATATATTGAAAAATATCCATTGCCCCGTATTGAAGAAAAACTTCAAAAAACTTGCAAAACTTCATGGTGGGGAAGAGTTTACAAAACTTGATCTTAGTATGGCCTATCAACAAATTGAACTTGATCAATCTTCTCGAAAGTATACAACGATTTCAACGTCTAAGGGACTTTTCCAGTGTACGCGATTAATTTACGGCTTGGCTTCGGCGCCAGCAATTTTTCAAAAAATAATGGATCGTTGTTAACTGGGTTGGACGGAGTGGTAGTATTTCTCGATGATACCCTAATTAGTGCCCCAAATAGGAAATTGCATGTCAAACGAGTGGAAATGGTACTACGATTGTTGTCGGAAGCTGGTTTTAAATTATCGGCAGAAAAATGCGAATTTTTCTGCAAACGGATTAAGTATTTAGATCACATCGTAGATAAAAATTGGTTGCATATGGACTCAGAAAAAGTTCGGGGAATTAATGAAATTCCATATCCTACTTCAGTAAAAGAACTTCAAGCCTTTCTTGGAGTAATTAATTTCTACAGACGCTTTTTACCAAATATATCAACATTGCTTCATCCTCTTCATTGCTTATTAAGAGCTGATAGAAAATTTGTTTGGTCTGATTCTTGAACTAGAGCGGTGGATGAGTTAAAAAAGTTATTAACTTCGGACAGTTGTTTAGCACACTTTAATTCGGAGTTAAAAACAAAGTTAACAGTGGATGCTAGCCCAGTGGGTGTTGGGGCGGTTTTATCACAAATAAATGAAAGAGGTGTGGAAAGGCCAATAGAATTTGCTTCGAGAACATTGACTGAAACAGAAAAGAGATATTCTCAACTCGATCGCGAAGCTGTTGCGATTCTTTTTGGAGTAAAGAAGTTTCATCAATACTTGTACGGCCGAAATTTCCTTCTGGTTACAGACAATAAACCGCTTCAGCATATTTTTAACCCAAAGAAAGGTATTCCGGCTATGGCTTCAAATAGATTACAACGTATTGCATTAATTTTGTCCGTCCGTTTGTCAGTTTGAAATTGAACATGTTAAATCTAACGTTGCAGATTATTTTTCTAGAGTGCCACAGCAATTCAATAAAAACATCTATAAATCAAACGACATTTATATAAATTATGTACGACAAATCGCAGACAAAAATAAATTTTTGAATTTTGAGGCAATTCGATCAACTGCAAATAAAGACGAGGTTTTAAGAAAAGCTATATACATGGTTAGGAACGGTTGGCCAGAGAAATGTACTGACACCTCTTTAAAGCCATTTTTCCAGAGGAAATTTGAACTATCCGAAGAATCTGGATGTTTGTTCTGGGGCTATAGAGTAGTTCTTCCTAATGCACTGCAAAGTCAGATAGTAGATTTTTTACACGAAACACACATGGGAATTGTAAAAATGAAGGCAATGGCTAGAGAAAGTTGTTGGTGGCCAAACCAAACCAAAGATTTAGAAAATGTAGTAAAGAGGTGTGCACCTTGTTTAGCAACGCGCACTAATCCACCCCATCATGAATTAATTCCTTGGGATAGACCTGAAGATGTTTGGACTAGGATTCACATCAACCTTTTCGGTCCTTTCATGAATCGTTGGTTCCCTGTAGTGGTGGACAGCTCAAGCAAATGGCTTGAATGTATTGACATGGCCAAAAATACGACCAGCCGCGCGGTAATATCCCTTTTTAAAGACTTATTTGCTCGTTTTGGCTTACCAAAATGCATTGTATCCGATAATGGCACATCGTTTGTATCAAAAGAATTTAAAGAATTTGCTGAAAATAATGGAATTGAGCTTATCACGACACCTGTGGGAAATCCCTCAACAAATGGACAGGCGGAAAATGCAGTAAAAACAATGAAAACTGCTTTAAAACGAAATTTATGTAATGCACCTTTGTCTGATATCAACAACATTTTGTGTAGATTTTTATTAGATTACAGAAATACGGTGCATGCAAGTACTGGAGTCTCTCCAGCTTTTTTAATGTTCAATAAAAGGAAATTGAGAACCAGGCTAGATTTAATAAATCCAAACAGAATGGTAAAAGATAAAAACTTTGAGGAAATTAAAGAAACTGTTACGAAAAATCAAAATAGTCAGAAAAAGAATTATAAAGGAAATTCAAAAACAGTTTTCAATGTAAATGATATTGTAATGGTAAAAGATTATTCTATACCTGGAAAAGTATCTTGGTTAAAAGCACACATTTCAAAGAAAATCGGTGAACAAACTTATATTGTTCGCACAATTGATAACAAAGAATGGAAAAGACATGCAAACCAAATGTTTTTATGCACAAAAACAAGTGAAAAACATTGCCAAGTGTACTTCTTGATCCACTACAAAAACTTAATCCTAATAACAGTAATGATATCACAGAAGTTGTACGAAATGATATTTTACCAACTGGCTCTAAAATGATTAAATATAGTTTAAGACCTAGAAAAGAAAAGTGAATTACTATATAGTTAAAAATTATTTAATTTTTCTTGTATTATGAGAATTAAAATTAAATTTTATATGCAGGGGGGGTATTGTGGTATACTTCCCAGCCCTGTACTTAACAGCCGTACTGTACAATCATTACTCCAATACTCTATTTATATACATGTAATTAGGCTTTAACTGAACATACTCCTAAGCATATAATTGCATATAAGTAAGTTAGCATATACACAAGTTTGTACGAATTGTATAGAAACTCGACTATCACTCGGTAAATAAATGTCATATTGAAGACATCACAGATTTGTTTTCCGAAAAGTGTAGAAATTGAAAACAGTGATGTGAAAGCCCAGCTTAAAGGGGATATATTGGAATTATTTGATTAACCTTGAATAATACCTACCCATTTATATAATCTCTGATTTAAACTGTGATGTAAACCTAATGAAACAAAAGATCTCGCAATTTCGCACTGTATAGAAAAGGACGATTTATTTATAGACGATTTCCAAAAATAAAAAATATATACATATTATTTTCGCATCGCCCTGCTGAAACCAAATGTCGTCGTAATGACAGACTTCACTTTTTTCTGTGATAAAGTGTCGAACTTAAAAAAAAACAAAGCAGTTTTTCAAAAAAATTCCTTCAGGGAGAAACACCTCAAAAGGTACAAAAACTAGGATATGTTTTTAAATGAAATATATTGTTTTGAAATTAGATCACCGTTCTATACGAAAATGGTATTCCAAAAGATGTTTTTGCACGAAAGCTGGTTTTCAAGAGACCTTTCTATCCAGATAGTAGCTCACAAAACAATTCTCTGCTTTAACTTACGAAATCGTTTTTTAAAAAGAACTTGTACTGAAAAAGACATTTATACGAAATAAGTCTTCTAGTATACGTTCCGACGGATTTTCATTTATGAAAAGTGTTTGCGGAAATATACAGGGTGGCGCAATAGAACGTGCATATCTAAAAAATAAATTAAAAAATAAATACAAAAGGTATGGTTAAAATAAATCTATGGCATTGTAGAGTAATAAATGGAGTTTATTTTTTAAAAAACACATCATCATCTAAATGGATATTCTCCTTGCGCTGAACGATGTTTCTTGGATTATTACTGTAGGCTTTGTGTTTGGGGTATCCCCACAAAAAGAAGTCAAGAAGCGTCAAGTCCGGACTATGTAGGGGCCATGGGATATCACCTCTTTTCGAAATCAGTCTGCCAGGGAACATCTGCTTCACCATCGCCATGGAGTCATTTGATGTGTGACAGGTGGCTCCATCTTGTTGGAACCAAGTTCTGGAATTCACTATTCTTGAACTTTCAATTTCTGAAGCCAAAAATCCGTCCAACATCTCAACATAGCGTTCCGTATTAACTGTGACGTTTTGGCCCCTCGTATTTTCGAAGAAAAAAGGGCCAATTATTCCTCTGCCAGAGATTGCTGCCCATACTGTCACTTTAGGACTCTGCAATGGTTTCTGGTGTTTGATTTTGGGATTTTCACTGTTCCAGTAACGACAATTTTGACGGTTTACGAACCCATTCATAAGGAAATGAGCCTCATCAGAGAAAAGGATATTATCAAAATTGGAAAATCGATTAAGCATTTCATTAGAAAATGCGAGTCATACTATGAAGTCAGACTCTTTCAATTCTTGTGCTAATTGCAGACTATATGGATGCAGTTTAAGATCTAATGTTAAAATTCGTTGCAAACTTCGTCGCGATAATTGTAAGACAGACAATCTCTTGCGAGTCGACATTTGTGGATTTCCTCGTACTGACTCCATAACTCTCTCAACATTGTCTTCGGTCTTAGATATTCTTGGGCGACCATTTGCTTGTGGTTTAAATGTTGAACCAGTCTCTTCAAAACGCTTTACCCATATTTTAATTAAATTAGCACTCGGAGCTTCACTAATTCGCCGTAGTCCATATTCAGCACAATATAGTCGCCTAGTAGCAATTTATGAACGAGAGTTCCCGTAAAAGGCGCGCACGCAAAATGCGCGACGCTTCCCGTCGAAGTGATTCATAGCGACTAAAACTCAATGAGCCTGCCCGCGCCTTTTCTACCCCGCAAAAAAAAATGATGCAATATGCACGTTCTATTGCGCGACCCTGTATATATATTTCTCCGACTTTCATTTTACTTCTAAGAACGATTTTTTCCCCACATAAAACAAAGTGTAAAAGCACCATTTATCATTAATATTAATAATCTAACTATTATAATATTCATAACATAGCATATCATCATTGTAATATCACTTTATGTTACTGTTTGCAATATTCTATTTCAATATTTAATTTGATCCTATAATTATATTCAGCACTGTTAAAGTATCTTCTTAGCTCCCAGTGTCTTAACCCCTGATACAAATCATGTCAAGGCTAAATTGTTGTTGTTGTTGTTGCGGTCACTGAAAGAAATTGTGCATTGAATTATAGTACACTTACGAGTAGACTCACTAAGTTATTGTTTTTTGACTAATGAGAGCATTAACTCTGTTTTCGCATTCGTTGAGTAGAGGTCGTAGTGTATGGCTTGCAAAGTAGCGGATTACTTTTATGATCTGCCCCAATATGCACATAGCTTTTGCTATTTTAAACCTCTTGCTTTTTGTACCACGGAACAGACAACATGAACGATAAATATAAGTGAGCAGCTAACAAATGAAAAATGGTGTTTGCTAATTTTTTAAATTAAATAAAGTGTTTCTTTGTTTTCTGTATACAAATGAACAAATAATTTGGATTTGTTTAAAAGGAAAAGTCGAAACAAAAAGTGTTTTAGAAAAGACATTCATTTATACACATAAAAAGAAAACTGTCCTTATAGAAAATATCTTGCAGTACATTTTCTTTATAACAAATATTGTTCAGAAGGGCTTTGCACAAGATGAGTCCCCTAATTCACTTTTTTTGTAAATTAGTGCTACGATTGGCTTAAAGGTTTTTATATTGAAAGAAATCTGTTTAAATAGAAAGTGCCTTCTTAGACATCTTTGAATTAATAAATACACCATTGATTACTTTAAGAGCATTATTCCCTGCTGGTCACATTAACATTTGAGTCCATTGTTTCGGTGAAAGACTAAGGGTATATAACTAAAGCCGAGAAATGTTAACCGGTTTGGCAAGCAACCAGGTTTATAACGACTTAACGACATCCGTCACTTACTTACTTACAGTGGGAGTTGTTTAATATTTCAGGATGATACAAAGATAAACATTAGGTCATAATTTTTCATGCCAAAGTGCTTTATGGACGGCTCAATTGCTAAAATAAAACTATACGTATATCCCAGCAAAAAATTATTGATTCAACTGATTATACTTAAAAGTGCTTCCCAAAGAACTTCTTCCAATTTTATACCTTTACCAGAAATACAGCATATACCATTTGGTAGTGTTTCATGAATTTCTATCTATCGAATTTCTATTCGGCACAGCCTAATGTTATGCCAGGTCGTAGACGGGGTTTTGCAAATTGATCGATTATTTATTTTTTCTCAATGGCAAAATCTGGAAAAATCGATACGTTAACCGTGACCCTTGTGGTAACTTCTATTCGGACGATCGATTTAGGCCATATTCACATCCAAGTATTCATTCCCAATGATACATACATGTTATGTATATGGACAGAAGTAATGTCTAAGAATGAAAATGGACCACTTTGTAGGCCGCTTCTGATACTTCCCATCCAAATTAGCCAATTTTCCGAATTTCAGTTTTCCCACTGTAAACATAAGTAGACTGTTTACCTTTTTGTCAATAGCATTTAATTGTAAAGCTTGGTAAAAAGGACAGGACAACCCTACCATTTCCAATACCATTTTAGATTCTTCAGGATTCATACCATTCATTCGATTGTGCTAAATGCAGTATTGTTCATTAATTCAGAGCATTTGATAAGAGCTTAACCGTTCACCCCGCCCCTTCTGTCGCTCAATACACTATTGCGAAAGGATGAAGAGTGAAGGTATATGTATCTCAGTTCACCTGACTGAAATTTTTGTGCTTGTTTATTGCATTTCATTAGTTAGTTATAGTTATAGAATACATTCCTAAGATCTGGATTTTAAGCAGCCGTGGTAAATGTATTCCTACAAATTGTATTCTTTCTAAAAATTTCAAATGGAGAACTAACTCCATGAACCTCATTTGTTGGGGAAAAATCAGTTTGATAATCTATTACAATAGGGAGTGCATTTCACAAGAAAATTTGACTTCAGACTGTATTCTAACGTCGAACAATTGGTTTTGCTGGGATACTGCAAACGTTAACCAAATGGTGTTACGTTCATTTCAACAATACATAATGTGTCAAATATGTCAAACGACATGTGAGACTTTTTCTGGCAATATAACACGCACATGAAATTGATATTTATTTGTTTTTTGTGAACATTTTCAATTATCGTAAATACATATCTTAACAACGGACACACTTTGCTGATATACGATTTTTTGATATGAAGCAACTTTTGTTGACAAAGTAAGTACAATATAAACTCTTAAACTTAAAAGCCAACAAAATGCCACTTACGATTATTTAAGGACATAAAGGACAGACACAAATGCCAGTAAATATGACAATATGCACGCCCATACTATTTTTCTTAAGTAAAAACAATTAACTTTTTATACAAAATAATACAAAATGTAAACAGAAGATGTATAATAGAAATTTGAAAACAATATACAAGTTATTCATTCTCTTTGGACAGACAACAAACGAACACACTTACCTATTCGACGCACATTTGATTGTACCGAAATGTAAAGCAAATTGAATCAAATGAATTTCTGTATGAACACAAACATACGTATGCTGAAGAAAAAACTGATAGAGTTATCATCGGCGTTATATGTTATGTATGTAGAAGTATTCTTGGAAGCTTGAAAACGATAAACTGTAAGTTCGTTTATACATATAAATAAAAAAAGTATTTTCAAAATTTGAGGGTTGTCAAAATTAACTAACTTCGACACAGGCAACTGCAACAGAATAGCTCATACGCTTAAGATTTGAAAACGTATTTCATTTTTAAACCAGAAATTAGATAATAATAACATTGCGTTGGATTGTATCAACCGGATTGAATGCTAGTTTGTGACCGAAGGTTCGTGAACCTCATTTAATTCTTTTAATAATATGCAGATTAAATTGCAATCTGCTAATTCATTAATCTAAAATTCTAATTAATTAATCTATCTTTGATTTTCTAAAACACCCGAATTTGTTGGTTTTCAGAGACTGGAACTCAACCTTTAAAATACAGATAATTCACATCGGCATGGTGGGGCTAACCACTGCACCTTCGACACATTATATGGATACATACTTCTTGATACTTATAGAAATAAGCACAATATTTTGTTATTCAAACCAGCAATACGAGTGCGCAATTCACAGAAAGCAACTGCTTAATAAGTGTGAGTGATTTACATCGAATGAATGCACGTTTAATTTGATTTCGTTCTTGTAGATGATTTATGATGCATTCTTTTAGAGTTAATTGAATAAGCACTTTGTGGAAATTCAATTTTTTCTTGAAAAATTACTTGTGAGCTGCAGGCAGTGTTGCCAGATCATGGCGAAAATGTTAAAAAGTGTCAAATAGCCCAAATCAACCGTAATGAGTGGACAAGAAAAAATTATCCATAATTTTATCAAAAATAATTATTTTTAATTAAAAAAGATTAAAAAAGTATATAGAAATTAACTGATCTACACACAAATGTTTGAATAATTTTACCTTCATGTAGAATGTGAAACAGGAAAATTCGTTCAAGAATTCATCCCTGCTATTATTAAGCAAAAAAATTATTTATTTTGGTTGAGGACAGCTAGAAAAAAAAAAATACAATTTGTGTAGTTTTGCGAAATGTGTATTTTTTGTTTGCAATATGGCTGTCATTTTTTTATGAATTTAATTTTTATTGATTTTTTGCAGATCTATTCAATAAATTTGACTGATTTTCTGCATGTCCATTAAGAACAAATGTAGCAATTAATAGGCAAATTTTTAGAAAATGACTCCAATCAGTAGGTAAGTTTTTACAAAATGACTTCAAAATATCATCTAAAACAATGATGATAAATTTAACTATTTAGAACACTCTGTCCTTCCGGTTAATTATTGTTTGCGTCACATATCCATTTGCAAAAATAATATATAATCAGTGTCTCAAAATATTATTTTTAATTTTCTAAAATCACTTTTACAAAATAGATTTTAAGAAATGTATGTTAACAGATAATCTGGATGTTGTAATTTTTGCGTTGTTTCCATACATTTTTCAATAAATAAAATTTTTGCTGTAATTGCAAACAAAGGGGGCGTTCACGTCCATACCGCCCAATTTTGATCGAAAAGAAATCACCACCAATCATTGATTTTCTGATTATTTATTGTCACTTGGTAAACTTCGTGTGGATTATCATCGTTCCAAATCTTTCTTACAAAAAAGGGTTTCGCTGTTGAAGATAATTTTGCCAGAAAAAACAACAAAGTTTTACATTGCTAAAAAGAAAACGTGAAATATAAATATAAATTATATGATGATTTCGAAAAATATGCGAAGGAAATATGGTGCAGAAACTGTAAACACATAATGGATGGAAGGCGTCGTGAGTTAAGGTAGAATGGCTCTTTCACTTCAAATACTAAAGGACTGATTCTGTATGTTTGTTTGAAAACAAAATTGAAGAAAATTAAATTTTGAAATGAATGAAGAACGTTTTGAATAGCACAAATCTGAGCTCATGTTTCTAGACTATAAAGAACCGTAAGAGGTGTTCGTCAATGGCTATTATCAGTGGCATTAGTAGTTGTGCACGACAGTCGGTTTTTATTATTATTTTTTTTTTTTTAATACTTAAAAATTATATATTAAAAGATATTAGAAGACGCTATTTGATCTACGTAAGTCACAGTAATACTATGCATAGTTTTAATTATGAACTTAAATATCCGTAACAGCAAAATGTTTGCAATTGTTTAAGGATAAAATGAAGAATATATGACGCAAACAATAATTAAATAATAATCCAAATATTTTAATTTTTTTTTAAATAATTATTGATATTTTGCAATAAATAAAGACATTTTGCAAAAATTTACCTATTAAATGATAGCTGTATTTGTTGTTAATGCCGATCAACCTCGATCACCAAAATTTATCAAACAAAAAAAAAAAAAAAAAAAAGAATTTAGACATATTAATTTTGATTTTGACAATTAATTTTACTCGTTTTTTTTTAGTCGAGGACAAAAATCTTGAACACGCTTCACAAATTTTAACCCAACAGGAATTATTGACAATAATTTCCATAAGAAAATTGTGTCCTCGCCCAAATCAACTTTTTGATTCTCAATGATTTAGAAGGTTGCAGTAGCATCTGACAGTTTCGAAACCAATAATGTACTCGTACACAAGTAATATGTTGTTCATGATAAAAATTTTAACAGTCATGATGACCACATTTTTTATTCACAACGCATTTAAAATCTAAATATTACATATTTCAATTACCGTATATATTGCAATACTCGTTTAAAATGCCAATAATATTCAGTACTAACATAAAGAATTTTTAGTTCGATCCTGAGATATTTCTTAAATTACAAAAACACACTTTGGCAATTAAGGTAAAAGTGTTAGTAGCTAACAGAAAGCAGTTTTCAGACTTCACTTCATAATTCTAAACATAGTTCATTGATAGGTAGCCGCATGCTTTATGTGGATCATAAGCATATAAACGTATTTTACCTCATTGCTATTCAAATGAATTCAAATGAAAATGTTAAAAAAATTTTGAAACTAATTGAGCGGCAAAATCTACTTTAAATAATTAATGCAACAAATTCGTAGTATTGCATTTGCCGTAGAGTTCTTACGACAGGCCAAGCATAGTACCGGACTTACTTATTTCTAGGCTACACTACAACTTGAATTGTAGAGGGTGTGCTAATCTTCGAAGAAAAAATCTGCTACGGCGCACCTTAGTTGGTGTTTAGGCAAATGACGGCTCCGAGAACATGATAAATGTAAACGAAATGGTTGATTGAAAGGTTATCCATTTTTCAATTTTAAAAGTAAAGTTGAATAAAACACACATAAAGCTATGATTTCGATGAAACTTTTATTTTATTATAATCCTTGGACCTTGCTATTATGTACGATGTACAATATCATTTAAATGACCGCCTTCGTATCGGTTGCAGCAGTGTATCCTTTTGATGTAGTTTGCGACCACTTTTTCGCACATTTCGGGCGGCATCTGTGTGATAACTTGGCAATTGTTAGTATTAAAATGCTCCATCGTTTGGAGATTATCCGCGTAGACACTGTCTTTGACCTAGCCCCACAAAAAAATCTCCAATCGTGTGATCTTGGTGGCCAATTGAAGTTGCCAAAACGTAAAATTCTCACGCAATAATGCTAAAATCGGTCATGTTGCGTGGTTTGTGGCACCATTGTATTGAAACCACGTATCATCCAGTTCATAATCTTCAATTGCAGGCCAAAAAAAAGTCGGTTGTCATACGGCCATAGCGTATAGGAATTCGGATTATCCGCCACACTTTCGCTAACAGAAACGATATTTTCGGGAGTGGGTACATTGCGATGATGCACAAACCTAACCATACCTGTAACGCTTCCAGTTTTCCAATTTTTTTCATAATCTTGCGAATTCCTTGCACAGTAAGTCGATTGTGCTGACCATAATCACCTCGTAATGCACGAAAAGTGCCCACGTTTGGATCACCACTTTTGTACTAAGTTTTATTCTTTTTACACGTTCTTCTGTTATTGAACGATCCATACTTCAGATGACTGGTATTTAACAGCCATACCGGTGGCTTTGAAGGCAATAAATAGTTTAAATTATACACGAATGAGCCAGTACGAAGGAAAATCGAAAATCTTCTCGCTCAATATATTTATATGTTGAATGCATACAATATCCAGGGTATTTGATGAACCCGAGTATCAGTATTTTAGTGATTTCGTAAACTCTATTGAGCTCATAGTTTTCCAAACATCTCAATTATAGCGTGGAATGGCAGCTAAAGCATGAACATATTTTCCATTGAAATCATTGAATAAAATGCCCAACATTAGTATGTTAAAGAGGCTAATGGCAAAATTTAGTATTTTATAAAATATATAGCGGACCATGTAATAGAAATGGACATATTTGTAATCGGTTGTGAAATATTTCCCCGACACTCGACTTTTGGATATATGTAGGCTCTCCGGGCAGTAAGGCATTTCCTACTTCCGGACTAAATGATCTACCAAAATGTTGGGCTGTGCCATTTTTGACCTTATCAAATGTTATATATATTCATCCCTCCTAAGGAAAGTATAAAAATGTAGTAAATGTTTAGTAGGGCAGTACAAATAAACCCATCTGCAAACATATGCAAAACATCAAAGTGGTACTCTGGCAACACTGTTTATAACTCTTCCCTAAGCGCGGCTAAGTGCTTTTAAGTACTATGCTCGTATTCATTCTTCTCGTATCGCATACGCGAAGCAATCAGACAGAAGAAGGGGATTATTTTTGTTCCATTAGCACAATGCCGATTTTGTGTAAGAATGGATGTAATTTGTAGCTTTCGGGTATCGTAGCTCTCTTAATCAAATAATATATGGAATGTTGTTTTATCTTCTCGGTTAAAAAATAATTCAGTAAATTCAACAGATAGCACACAAACACCCCCATACACACCAATTACATCGTGTTTGTATAAAGTTCCAGAGAGTCAGACGGACTGGAATTCCAGTGAATTCAGCTCAATGGAAGCAATGATAAAATGCGAATGGATAATTTTGCTCAGAAAGGATGCTCAGGCTGAAATGGATTAAGTTCCATTTAAACGCTCATTTACTTTAATGACTGTTTCAAAGAAGGGTAATAATTTATGAATCATTTGCATTAACTGTTTAGTTCTTGCTATTATTTACTCACTGCCACACCAGCGAAATTTGTGGGTTTAAAATTTAACATCTCATTAGCGAACGGTTTCTTCACTTTGATGTGAGCCGTACAATGGCCATTAATTTACACAAGCATTGTTGGTTGATGAAGCAAGAGAACATTTTAAGGGTCTAAAGCTATTACATCTCTCAAAGTTACTACTCTGGTCCTAAAATGTTAATAAATTAAAACGAATATTATAAACATAACCAGTGAATTTATGTATGTATATGGTCACCGAAATGTTTATTATGTCCAAATGTATGTATGTTTATTTAAATAAAGACGAGTTAGCAGTCGCAACAATCTTGCAACAAAACAATTGTTTTGTTTATTCTTATTAATGGTAATCAGACACCTTGTAGAAGGAGTGCAAATGCGTCATACCTATCTGTAGTAAGGACGGAGTCAGGAGAGCGGCGTTTTTGCCGTATCCGATTTTTTGCTGCAGGCGTGAATTTTCGTTCATATAAGTTTTCAATTGAAATCGCATCGGTTTGCCTCAATTCAGGCTTGATCTGCCTTCGACAACGCACAGGCACAGGACAGGCAGACATGCTTAAATCCAAATGTGCTTTTATACATATATTTCATGAGGTGTCAGTTGAGTAGTGGAGCGGCTACCTCACAAAATCATCTGTCAAGGCTTCTTTCTTAATAAAAGGCATTCATTAGACACGCAAAGAGAAAAGAATAGTAATGGGTGACAAGCCGTGTACTCGCTGCCTTCATCTGGAAATTATGCTAATTCTGACATCTTTTGCTATCAATACGTTTATTTTTGTCTTCTGCCTTCTGTTCAGTATCCTGATATACATATATCACGATGTACTCATCCTACAATATTCTCCTGTAAAATGGCATTTTTTCATTCACTGTTATAGAAAAACACGAAAAAGCATTTCCTAAATGAAGACAACATCCTGTTTTCTTTAAGAGGGCCAAATTAATTCCTTCTAATAGGTGACGATAAAGAGGTTGTAGCAAGAATAATATAAATGTTTAAATGTATGAATGTTATAAATCATGTTAGAAGTAGTTTTGGTCAAGATTTGAAAGAAATAATCGCTAAAAAACAAGTGTGAAGAATGGTTGTTTTATGTGCTAATAAAAATTATTCAATAAAACCGATTTTTATGAACCGCTCTGTACGGTTTGTCTTGATTTACTACTAACTTTGGGTATTACATTAAACAACCACGCGAATATATTGGAACTGTTACAGCCAACCCGCTTTATAAGTTATAATAATCACTATAAAACCATACAAATGTTGAAAATATTTTTCAAAGGGCTTCACTCTGCAAAAAGTGGGAAAACATAATCCATTAAAATTAAATTCAGATAAGAGATTAATATCTAAAGCTGACATATGAAGCAGACGAAGGCATGTATAAATTATATTATATGCATCACATTTCATCTTGGTTTTATTTATTTTCGATATAAATATCCGATGTAGAATATGTAAAGGATACATTTTTTCAACTTTCTATAATAAATTTTTTGCTTCCCAAAAATACTCCGTCCGCGATACTGTTTCTTAATATTCAGTTAGTCGTCCTAGAATAGCATGCCTGAATTGGAATAGAATTGAAATATAATGGACGCCAAGTTTATAAACGACGTATTGAAAAAAAAGTTGATTGAGTGATGTCCGTCTGTCGTCGACAAAATAAGGGCGTGGTTTTTCTGTACATTCCTACATTCGTATTTTTCGTTTAGCTGCACTCATTATAATTATAACCGACTTCGCATGAATCATTTAATACTGCGAATAGATTGCACTGCCCGCTCCTAAGGGTACCATGCGTGCAAATTGACCGATTTCGCAAAGATCGATGTTTGTTCTACAATTATTACAGTTTTACTTTTTTACTATGCTGTGACACAAAAGGGCTTTGGGTGAAGATGTACGTACATAAGTCAGTTGATTGACTGAAATTTCTGTACTGGTTATTATAAAGAACAGTCTGAAACTTGTTATATTTTTCGCTACAAAGAAGTTTAAATATAAAAAAACCGCCAACATCACGATATATCATATTAACTCCAATTATGCTTGGTTGTCAAAGTAAAACGTTGAAGAAGTACTTGTACGATTATTCTGTTTATTTATATTATGTGTTATTTCTTACAAGAAAAAATGTTAACATACTAAAAATGTTAATGTACTAAAAGGGCGCCAACTACCTGTAATTTAGAGTGGAAGAGTTTCAAAAAGCGGTAAAATATAAAGTGTTCTATACCAACATTCCTCGGGGCAATGTCACAACATGTGCCATATATTTTTAAAAGGTGCTAAAGAACGTAGTATTTTTTCAAAAAAAAAAAAAAAAATGCCCTGGTCGCAAAACACTAAATTTCGAAAAGTGTCCAATTTGAATGGGAATTACCCGATTGGGCAAGGCAATGTCATCCATTTGTATTCTTAGAAATGAGGTTATAAAATGTTCGATGTACATATATTATATTTGGGTGAACTCAGTGCAGGCGCTTGTAATATCTGTGGTCACAACCCATAACAGCATAAGTCTGTTTTTCAATATTTTCAGTACAGGAGTTTAAAGTTTTGAATCTTCACTGAAAATCAGGAGAAGGTGCTTTTTGGAAAACTTTGCTACAGATTCCAAGGAAACGAATTTCTTTACTTAGTTGTTAACAAAAAATAGTTGTTTATTCTCGCAGTCAAAAGATATTATCGAAAAAGACACTTAGGCTCTTATGAATTGTTGAACGAAAGAAAGTCAAAAAGTTCAAGTTGAGTTAGGCTATTATTCCAGATTAAATAAAAAACTTTAAGTTTGGAGAAAGACCTTAACTCAATTTATGTTTATCAAAAAACGAAATTGTAATTCGGAATAAGAGCTTAACTCAAGTTAGGAAAATAAAATTGTTTCTTTATTTTTTTGGATTAATGACTTAAGTTGATTTAGGCAATGATGAAAAAATAATGTTTATATTTGTAGTAATCCTAAATTGACTTAGGCAGTTATGCCAAAACAGTCATTTAGAAAAATAACTTAAGCTATTAGGTTTTTTAGGATTAATTGTCTTCCTAGAAGAGATACAAACATGAAAAATAAAATATAAATAAATTTAGATACGCTGAATACGATTGTGCTAATAACTCAATTGTACCCTAACTCGAATTAGGCTGTTACGGATTGTGACCACAGATATATAAAGCTAAATATGTATGGATTATATAGGACATTTTTAAAGAATATACTAGAAGGGACATAGTTTTTTGGTAGATTTTTTCAAGTTTTATCCTGCATTATATATGGAAAAATTTAATTTCGAAAAATTAGTCAATTTCTATAGACGATACCAGACGTGGCAAGATGGCTGAATTTAGTGGAACAAGATAAAGGTTATGAACTATTCCTTGTGGATTGAATCGTGCAAAAGACAAGCATGGGAGGTACGAGAATGGAAGTGGTTAATCAGTCGATTTTTGCACATTTTGTCAATCAATATAAACCAATAAAATGGACAAAAATTTAGCTAACTGAAGAATGCGTATTAGGAATTACGAAGTAGAAAAACAATTTCGGAAAATTATCAATTTGATTGAAAGGACCAGAATTGTGTGATGTACGGCTATGATCTGGTAAAACATTTGGCAGTGCCTAGTTTTAAGAAGTTTTATAAAGATTTAAGACAGTTGCCAGATTTATCAACCAGACGGACGAACATTGCTCAGTCGGATTAAAAAAAACATGCAACGTATTTGGTTAAAGAATAGTAGGTACTTTAGACACCTCCTTCTGATATATGCCCTCATTCACACCTTTCTCAAAAAAAGGTATACATTACCATTCTTCTCCGAAAAGAAAATACAGCATCAAAAATATTTGTTAAAAAAAGCTCAACATTTTTCTAAAACAGAGCATTTTTAAACATCCACCCGGAGGAACGAAGGTACACATTTGGTACGTCAAAAATGTAACACTCGGAAGAGAACGTTTAAAATACAAAATGTCTTTGACTAAACTTTTTTCATGATTTTGCAACACGATTGAGCGGCGTCCTTCAGTGTGTCTGGTTGGTTAGTCGGAGGACGCAATAACTGCCATAAATCTTTTTGGAACTTCTTCAAACTTCACAGTTTATTATTACAGGGTGTCCGCCGGGAAGATATAAAATTTTTTTTGTTTATAATTTTTGATTAAATGAAAGAATGGATCTTATATTGATAAATGTTTTATTTAACGTCGACGATTATGCATGGAATACAGTATCAGATTAATGTCCGTCTCTGTTAACCTCACAAATCCAAGCCCTTTTGAGCACATTTTTCATTACATTCTCTCACACTTCACGATGTATTTCATTAATTTCATCACGAATATTTTGTTTGAGTTGCTCAAGCGTTTCTGGTTTGTTCCCATAAATCGTGCTTTTCACATATCTACACAAAAATAAGTCCGGAGCAGTCAAATCAGGCAACAGTGGAGACCAATCAACATCTCCACTTCTTGAAATAACTTGTGGAAAGAAGTGCAATGCGGCACCGTCCTGCTAATACCACATGTTGATCAAGCCCAAAGTATGCAGTTGTGGGGTTAAACAGTTTTCAATCATATCACGATATCGCTCCCCATTGACAGTTACCATTACGTCGTTTTCAGTTTCAAAGAAGTAAGGTCCAATGATTCCTCCTGACCAAATTGCACACCAGACGGTCACTTTTAATGGACGCAAAGGTGACTGATGAATAATTTGAGGGTTTCCATTGCCCAGAACCGACTATTCTGTTTATTCATATATCCATTTAAATGAAAGTGTGCCTCGTCACTCATTATGATTTTTTCGTGAAAATTGGGGTTGTCAAGGGCGAGCTATCTAGGAAAAGGGGCTGACAATTGTGCTATTAACACATATTGTCAGCCCTTTCTTCGCAGTCAGGAGATACCAAATTGATTATGCTAGTATGGAACATAATCCCCATTGGCGGAGGTGAGGCCTATCTTACCACCTCTGCTACTCTATGGGTCTGTAGCACCCGGTTGCAATGCAACTCTACATTCGAGCACAAAGTCTCTACCAGCGATTTTGGTATCAACCACAACCCGCGTGATGCTCCCACTAGAGGTCCAACACCAAATGATCAGGCGGGAACTCGGTCCCGGGGCCTCCTGATCCCCACGCTACCGGCCAAACTCACCAGTTGGAGCTGCGTAGAAAAGCACATAGCAAAGCTACTACCATGTCGTGATTTATACACCATACTTCACGGGATTGGTCGCCCTGTGGCAAAAGAGTACAGACTGGACATTTTTACATACCTGCAGGCACGGAGACCCCACGCAGATGGAACGGTCGATACTACATTGCAAGGATGCAGTGTCCTCACCGGTGGGAGGCGTGGAAAACTCCAAACCCCTTCCGTTCGGCGACGGTGAACGGCAACCATGAAATATAGACATATGGAAAACCCCATGCCTGTCCGTACCCCACGAGAGCAAAAAAATACAGATGACAGGGCACGAACCCGAGACCTGCCCGTGTGTATCCTTATCACCCCCGGTACCAGACAAAGCCTCTGGTCAAACTTCGTAGATAATCTAAATCTGTAGAAAATCTACTTCCAGTTTCAACCCCTTGCGGTCCGGCGACTGGTGACCCCGCAAACGAGCACACAGCTGCCAACAATCAAGCTGAACGAGATTGTGGGATCAGCATGATCCGAACAGCCCCACAGCCGCTCAACCCCCAGGTCAGACTACCGTGAAAAGGTCAGCAGACCCACTTCCCACAACTACGTCACAGTAGCACTTCGCCGAGCAAACGCTCTGGAAACAAACACCGTTGCTTTAGCCAAACCACCCTGTGTAGAGAGCATATTGCTAACTATCCAGTCATCCCCAGACCTTGTTATCGCTAATCCCTGGAGGTTCCTTATATCTGCATGTAAGGGACATTCGCACAAAACGTGCCGCCAGTCTTCGACTGGTGCACCACAATTGCACGACTCGCGATCGGACAGGGCTCTCTTATGCAGGAAGGCATTGAGTGACCCATGTCCCGTCACAGAGGTTAAAACCAAAGTCAGGGTTTCTTCCAACGGGTGAAGGTGAACGTATGAGTAAGTTAGTTCACCTTACTGATTTTTCTCTACTGGTAATTTTCAAAAAAGACGCAATATGTACCAATACCAGCCGAAGCTTCCAGATTGCTTCCAAATATGTAACTTTATAAGTACCCAGAAAACCGACAATGACACCCAATATCTTTTAAAAAGAAAATCATGTTATTTAAATTAAAGATAAGTGTTGCTTTTAGTAGGAAGTCAGCTGGATATAACTTGGTAAATCATTATATTCAACAGATACAGATACAGATGTTAAAAAAAAATTATTCCAAAATTGAATGTCATAACAACAAAAGTCCCCTACATGTGCAGTACTGAATTGATGTCAAATCGGGCGTACTTACCTTCTATGTCAACCCATGGTTAAAATCATTAGTATTTTAGTCAGATTTGCTCCAAAGTTTTATAAGTACCTGGCGAAAAGAGAGTTTCCTAAAACATGAAAAAGAGCAGCTACTCGAGCTCCGAATGTAGTCAAAATTTGGGTAATAGCCGGCGAATTAGACACCTGGTCATAGGAGGGACGCAGTTGTTTTTGGATACCATAAACCAGTGAAACTTTTGATTTGTAAATTTATGCCCACGCAAACACGTTTTGATTTTCATTTGAGAATTTTCTCAGACGGACAAAATTATTTATTGAGTTGATTTGAATTTCAGAAATATATCCAGAAATCCATACATTACGCCACGAAATGAAGTTGTATTGGTTCGTGTTTTAATTTTATGTTTACCATTTCAAGGCAACTTGTTTTATTGTTATAATTGCGTGTTGTTAAAGAAAACTTCGTGTATATAAAAAAATATAAAATATACTCATGCGGAATTCATGGAAGTCGTAAAAGCGCGATTATTGATGAATAGCTTATTTCTTTTTCTGCTAGGTGTTGTTAAACAAGAAGAAACAGATAAGCGAAACAAGCGCAAAATCCCTACGGATGCACCAATTTATGGACGACAATGTGCCAAATTATTTGTTTCAAAAAAATGTTCGTTTTAATTTTCAGAGTATATTGCTATTGTTGTCATATTTACAGTTTTTCTAAAAAAATATAAAGAAATCTAAAACTTGCTGCAAAAAAACTACAATATTGCACATATCACCAGTATTATAAGCTTACTTCTAGCGGGAAAATCATTTTATCATTGCATTCCACTTAACATCAAAACAAAAAAAAAAAATTATAATAATAATGTTCGCATAACTATTTAGACTTAACATAGTCCTGAAAACATGACGACCGCCGCTCTCTCTACACTATTAACCAAAATATTAGCATAACTAGTATAGAGTTATCCATTTAGTGGCTTCAAAACGGTTGGTCTGGCAAGACTGTTAGGTATTAAATACCTGTCACTTGAAGTGTTATTTAGCTAGTTAAAGGCTTGACATTTACGAATATGAATCCTTCAACTACGAGACACGCACAACACGACCGATTTTAGCATTATTGCGTGAGAAGTTTCCAGTAATTTCACGTTTTGGCGACGTGGATAATCCCCAAATGTTGGCGCATTTGAAAACCAACATTCGTCAAGTTATCGCAGAGATACAGCCCGAAATGTGCGAAAACGTCGGTCATTTAAATTATATTGTATTTCGCACATAATGGCAAGGCCCAAGCATAATAATGAAAAAAAGTTTCATCGAAACCATAGCTTCATGTGTATTTTGTTTAACTTTACTTATGAAACCAAAAAATAGATAACCCGCTGCATTATTTTTTGATGCTGGCGATATATCTATAAATCATATTCTCCAGTACCAACTGCATTTGTGTTTCACGCCATTCACTGGGACATGCTCCCTTATTTGCATTTTTTGGCTTTATGTGTCAGTGTATGACATGGTTTTGTGTCAATATTAAAGACCAAAACGAGAGAACTACATGTGGGCACTATGCCACAAACGTCAATGGCAACTTCAAACTACAGAGCCAACAAAAGGCCCATCTCACAAACATATAATTTGTCAATATAGGTCAAAGTGTTATCGGCTCCGACAATATTCTGGTTGTTGTCAGTTTTGCGATTGTCCATAATACTATCAAAATATAACATACGCAAACACAGACCTGTGTGTGTGCGCATTTTGTTTTATGTCATGTAAGGACATTGGTTGGAAAGTGGACAACCAGGAATGTACACTTCGCCCACATCGGCTGGATATCGTAGCAACACGTATTTCAATATTTAATACCTCGCTTTACACACACACATATATACATATGTATAATAACCAGCAGAGTAAACAGAGGACTGGGGTTCTTCCACCCATCCATCATACCACACGTGTTAGCAAGAGTCCTGCTCTACACAATGCAATTTATTGTTCACTTCTTCAATTGCAAATCACACTATCGTTGTACGAATTTATAAGCAAACTTCATGTGCATAACGTACTAAAAAGTAAAATACTACATCAGCAGGCGTACCAAACGGTTACTTCAGGGCTAAAAAAACGTGTAAAATGCCGGATGTGGAGGATATATTACCATGGGTGTTCGTTGTGCCTAAGACTTAGCTATTATGTCGTCTATCATATAGAACTACTAAGCCATATGTGCTGTTGCAGATAGAGTGGCCTCGTCAACGCACAGTGCAAAAAACCGAATTCTAGTTATGACCCCCACATCCTGTTTGAAATTATTTTTTTAATAAATTGTTAAACCCATGAAATCAAAGCATAAACGTATTTATGGATTTGACTTCGAGGTTTTAGGCGCAAATTATTTCAGATAAAAAGAATTTTTTCGGTTGTGTAAAAATAATTTTCAAACAAGAATTTTAACTTAATAGTTTTTTTTTCGTTTTATTAATAGAAGAGCCATTTAGTTTACTTCGTTTTTATAAAGTTTAAATACAACTACTAAAAATGTCATCGACTAGAAAATTGAGGGGTGAAAAGTCAAAAATTTGTCAAAAGTTTGATGGAGCAAGAAAAAAATATAAAGAAAAGGTGACATTTCATTAATCTTTATGTTAGCATAGCAGATTATCTTTAAAATATGAAAACTCAAATAAAAAAACGTTTTCCTTAACTTTGAAAAGAAATATAATATATAAATATAAATATATTTAAAAGTCCACAACCAAGTTTTTACCAAGAATGTGGAAATATTTAAAATTTTTTTTTTGTAACAAGAGAAAAGTCCAAAAGAAAAAACTTTACTCAACACAAACAATGTTTATACGAAAAATTAACTTTTTAGAAGGAGAGACGCAAAAATTGAAAAATATGTTGAACCAGGAAACATGAAAAGTGAAAAAAATTCTTCCCTTGTAGCTTGAACCAATAACGGGTGGCGCAATAGAACGTGCATATTTGAAAAATAGATTAAAAAATAAATACAAAAGGTATGGTTAAAATAAATCTAAGGCATTGTAGGGTAATAAATGGAGTTTATTTTTTTAAAAATAACATCATCTGAATGGTGACCCTCTCTACGACGGCACTCCTCTAACCGCAAACGAAAATTATTGAAAACTTTCTTCAGTAATACTGGTGTAATGGGTGCCATTTCACCACGGGTATTCTCCTTGAGCTGAACGATGTTTCTTGGATTATTACTGTAGACTTTGTGTTTGGGGTATCCCCACAAAAAAAAGTCAAGAAGTGTCAAGTCTGGACTACGTGGGGACCATGGAATATCACATCTTTTCGAAATCAGTCTGCCAGGGAACATCTGCTTCACCACCGCCATGGAGTCATTTGATGTGTGACAGGTAGCTCCATCTTGTTGGAACCAAGTTCTGGAATTCACTATTTTTGAACTTTCAATTTCTGGAGCCAAAAATCCGTCCAACATCTCAACATAGCGTTCCGTATTAACCGTGACGTTTTGGCCCCGCGCATTTTCGAAGAAAAAAGGACCAATTATTCCTCTGCCAGAGATTGCTGCCCATACTGTCACTTTAGGACTATGCAATGGTTTCTGGTGTTTGATTTTGGGATTTTCACTGTTCCAGTAACGACAATTTTGGCAGTTTACGAACACATTCATAAGGAAATGAGCCTCGTCAGAGAAAAGGATGTTGTCAAAATTGGAAAATCGATTAAGCATTTCATTAGCAAATGCGAGCCTTGCTATGAAGTCAGACTCTTTCAATTCTTGTGTTAATTGTAGCTTATATGGATGCAGTTTAAGATCCAATGTTAAAATTCGTTGTAAACTTCGTCGCGATAATTGTAAGACAGACAATCTCTTGCGAGTCGACATTTGTGGATTTCCTCGTACTGACTCCATAACTCTCTCAACATTGTCTTCGGTCCTAGATGTTCTTGGGCGACCATTTGCTTGTGGTCTAAATGTTGAAACGGTATCTGCAAAACGCTTTACCCATATTTTAATTAAATTAGCACTCGGAGCTTCACTAATTCGCCGTAGTCCATATTCAGCACAATATAGTCGTCTAGTAGCAATATATGAACGAGAGTTCTCGTAAAATGCGCGCACGCAAAATGCGCGACGCTTCCCGTCGAAGTGATTCATAGCGACTAAAACTCCATAAGACCGCCAACCCAACGACGTAGGCGCACCCCCCCCCGTGTCTTTTCTACCCCGAAAAAGATGATGCAATATGCACGTTCTATTGCGCCACCCTGTATTTTAAATGTGAAAAACCCGGAGTGAAAAGTTTCCCCGCAATTATAAAAGAGATAAAAACGCAAAAATTACAAAACAAAAGCAACAATTTTTTCTAAATTTTATT
Organism: Philornis downsi; assembly: GCA_019455685.1. Classification (NCBI taxonomy): domain Eukaryota; kingdom Metazoa; phylum Arthropoda; class Insecta; order Diptera; family Muscidae; genus Philornis; species Philornis downsi. The sequence goes on along the minus strand of JAHXMU010000101.1, from coordinate 90,323 downwards.
AAAATATAAAAAAAAATCCATAATCCAAAATTAACTGAGAACTACTTCTTCGTAAATTTTGGCGAAATTTCTTGCAAATATTGCAGTATGATTGAACTTCGAGGCCAGTTGATTGCCTCTAGATATCGTTTGGTTTGGTCAAAAGTAGGTCATCATTTGATACGGCAAAGACGTAACACCCAGAAGGAAGCGTTTAAAATACCGAGTATAGTTTGACCAAATGCTTTCCACCTGTCTGTCTGGCGGGCGCGATGACTGCCTTAAACCATTTTGGAACTTCTTCAAGCTTTCCACAGTCTACTAAATACTCCTAAATGTAATTTCCTTTCTTTAACTCCTCATCCAGCATTTCAAATTGTTATCCATTATATTACCAGAGTAAAATTAAAAAAAAATCAATCCGTTGCACCAAATTTATCTAAATTTGGCACATGTCAAGCGTTTGGCAAAGCAATGTGTTAGATTTTTATCCATTATATTTGTTTACAATTCTCTACAATATCGGAGAAAAATCCATCGATTAATCACCTCCCATGTTAATGACCGTTTAACCCATACATTCTTACTTCCATATCTTTTAATCGAGTGTGCCAAATTAACACTTACATCGGTATTTTCCATACAAATTGACCGAATCACCGAAATATGACTTTTCATTGCAGCCCCTAAGTCGTAGCCTGAAGTTAATTAAGTTCTCGTCAATTAAATTGCATTACAATACCGCGCAAAATGTGAAAAAGTAAACAGTGCCTCCCGCGCGGTCTCTCAGTGCGCTTCTTATTTAATTTATATATTTATAGATATAATATCTCACTTAATTTAATTGAGAGTTCCGATTCCAAATTTTGGACTCAAACGAAGAATATAGACGTGGCAACTAGAGCTAAATTCCCAAATCAGACCATCAAGTACAGGGTTGCCCATATTCGACGGACCCATCTGGCAACGCCATAACTTTTGACAGAGATGTCAGATCGCTTAGCAGTCCAAGCAGATTTTTACCATGGAACAATACACGCCACGCGAGCGCTCCGAAATAGTTGAAATTTACATTCAACAGAAGAAGTCAATTGTGAAAACTCAACGTGCTTTTAAAATATTAAAAAATGTGAGAAGTGCGCCTTCTAAGAACACCATTAAGCGTTTATACGAAAAATTTTCGACTGGTGAGGCTCTTTCTAATCCGAAGAGGCCAAATAAAAGTCGACCAAGGCGATCGGCCGAGAATATCGCTGCCGTACGAGCCAGTGTTGAGAGGTCTCCAAGAACATCCCAAAAACGCCGTTCTCAGCAGTTGGGCATGGCTCGGTCCACTTTACAACGGATTATTCGCGTTGATTTGCATTTGTTCCAGTACAAAATTCAATTGACGCAAAGATTGTTGCCTGCGGACAAGCCTCGTCGATTGGAATGGGCCCAACGAGTCATCGAAATGGCCGATGATGATGACGAGCAATTTTGGAACAAAATTATCATGTCCGATGAAGAACATTTCACATTGAATGGGACCGAAAATAAGCAAAATTGCCGTATTTACGCTACTGAAAATCCTCTGGAGATTCAAGAATTGCCTCTTCAAGAATTGCCTCTTCTTCATTCAAAAATTGCCGCACAGTTTGGTGCGCCGTTAGTGCGAAAACGGTCATTGGGCCGTTTTTCTTCCAAAACGAAAATGGCCATGCTGTTACCATCAACCAGGAGCGTTATCGCGACATGATGACCAATTTTGTGATGCCAATTATTCGTCGAAAGCGTATGAGGCAGTTCTGGTTTCAACAAGACGGCGCTCCGCCGCACACAAGTCGCATAACAATCGATTTTCTGAAGAATTTGTTTCCGGGCCGTTTGATGTCGAAAAGTGGTGATTTGGACTGGCCACCGCGTTCGCCCGATTTGACGCCCGCTGACTTCTTCTTGTAGGGACATTTGAAGTAAAAGGTTTACGTTAACAAGCCAAGGACCGTAGAAGAGCTCAAGGACAACATTCGTGAAGAAATAGCCGCTATTCCGGCCGAAATGTTGGCGAAAACGATGGAAAATGCTGCAAAAAGGGCACAATACGCCATCAACGCCAGAGGCGGCCATTTGAGAGATATCATATTCAAAAATTGATGGAAACAAATCTACTTGGAACAAATTAAATGAATAAGATTGCCAACCGCCAAATTTTTATTTTTTTCTTTGATTTTTTTTTAAAAACATGGGTCCGTCGAATATGAGCAACCCTGTATACTAATGTTTGAAAACTTAAGTCAGTATAAGACCATCTAATAGGAAGTTATAGTGTGATAAAAAAAATCCAGGCCGATTATTCTATTTGTACAGGTACCAGAAGGTTAGGTGGGTCTATATTTTGATATTTTCTAGCCTCCTCTAGGTCCAAAAGGACCTAGTAGTAAAATTCATTTATCTGAGAACACTTTTTTGTTTTTTCCAATCGTTGTATAAGAGACGAAGCATGATGTAACGGTATCCAACAGAAATCATCGTATATTTGAAAACTGCGAAATGCAATAGAATTGCAAATATTGTTATTCCATTTATAATAGGTTCCATAGTTTTTTTTTACTAAAGAGCTTTTTAGAAATCGAAATCGAAAATATTTTTGATATCATTATATTTAGTAAATCGAATACGAGGTCATTTTAAACTTTATCCAGTAGACTGCACGAAATTTAAGTAATTCACGTGAGTTTTGATTCCAGGTGAAATTCACGAACAAAAGCCCTCCTCTTCTTAGTGTGCTCAAAGTTAATTATGTCGCCTCACCAAACTTGCTTACTCACTGAAAAGTCCCCGAAATCTGCGTATATTATTAGTTTTACATGTTAAATAATACAATTCGATTCGGACGATTCGGTCGGCTTGCGCGTCTTTTCTTTTTATTTTTAATAAAGTCCATTCCATTCATCTACAATACCACTTAGTTGGGTAGGGTTAGCAAACATGATTTCGTTTGACCAAATCAAAGCAATTTGCTGAGGCTTATGCCTCATCAATTCTAGTTCATTCTAATCATATGTCTATTTGGTAACAATCCAATCTAGAATAACATTTCAATCCATGTATACGTCTACAAAACTAGCGTAATACTTCGACTGCCACGACGTATATCCTTCCGTTTTTGTCAAGATGTAGCCAGGTGTCCTTTCAATGTTATTATGAGAAAATCGTGTACTATTCTGTTTGGAACCGTGTTTTTCGCGGGACAAATCCTATCAGGTTCAGTTATACTATCTGTTCAAAACCGAAATGTGCTCGTTGGTATGCTGATTTTTTGAAAAAGTTATTAAGTTTTTGAGGAACCGATATAATCCCTTGTATTAAAATACCCTACGACTCACGTTGCTCCCTAACTGATTACACGGGTTATTTATTGTCCATACTGCAATGGCAGTGAGAATATAGAGACAAATGTGGTTTGTTAAGCCACAAATTGATGCGCAACTAAGTTCCCGCTGTTTGGCAATAGATGGTGCTAGCTGTAGGTGCTGGTCGATTCTGCCATAACCTAAACGTCATGAACTAAGCTTAGGCATATGGTAAACATACCGCCTCGACACAGTAGTGATTTTTTCTTTTGGTTGTGCGAATATGTATGATTTTGTGCAAATAATCGTCATATGCGGGAATTATTGATTTTCTTCTTTAATTTAAAGAAAACGGCGGCTGTTGCTCATCGAGAGCTTCAAAACGCTTACAGAGATGCTGCTTTAAGTGAAACAACGTGTCGAGATTAATTCCGTCGAAGACGGTAGTTTTGATGTTAACGGCCGTTCGCGTGAAGGAAGACGAAAAACCTTCGAAGACACTAAATTGACGGCATTGCTTGATGGGGATCCATGTTAAACGTAGGTAGAGCTTACTTCAGTATTAGAAGTTACCCGCCAAGGTATTTTCAAGGGGTTGCATGCATTGGGAATGATTCAAAAACAATGAACTTGGGTTCCTTATGAGTTGAAGTCAAGGAACGTTGAGCGTCGTTTTTTTCGCCTGTGAACAACTGCTTCAGCGGTGCTTTTTTCTTCGTATTGTAATTGCTGATGAAAAATGAATTCACTACAGCAATCCAAAGAAAAGAAAGCCATGGGAACTGCCCGGTCATGCTTCTATGTCGTCGCCTCGGCCGAATATTCACGCTGCGAAGGTTATGCTATGTATTTGGTGAGACCATGTCGGTGCCATTTATTACGAGCTGTTGAAACCAAGCGAAACCATTACAGGGGATCGGTATCGACTTCAGTTAATGCGATTGAGCCGAGGTCTGTGCGACAAACCACCACAATATGCGGAGAGGCACGAAAAAGTGATTATTCAACTCGACAACGCTCACGTGGCCAAGCTCGAAATGGGAAGTCTTACCCCATCCGCCATATTCTCCAGATATTGCGTCGTCTGGTTATCATTTATTCCGTTCGATGGTATTCGGTCTGGCTGGCCAGCAGTTCCACTCATATGACGATTCGTGGATAGCCTTAAAAGATGAACCGTTTTACCGTGACGGAATTCGAGCTTTTGCCAGAGAGATGGAAAAAAGTAGTAGCTAGTGATGGGCAATATTTTCAATGTATCCTTTGTAAACATGTTTTCATAATAAAGTTGCATTTTTATAAAAAAATAAGATATTATTGTGGAAAGCACCAGTAAACGTTACTGAGGCTATACGATCGAAAACTGCGGGTACGTTTTTTGGGGAAAAAACTGCAGAAGTATGTTTGAAAAGTTTGCTTCACATTTTCAATTAATTTCTGAAAACAAAGGTCAGAATTATTACAAAACTTGCAGGATTGAATTTGTTGGATTGAAAAAAAGAAATAACAACAAGCGCGCGGGAATGGCGTTTATTGTCACCAACGAAAGGCAAAGGAAAATCCATTATGTGCAATACTTACAATATTTTTTCAACCTATAATTTATCTTTACAAGCGTTGTAAAAATAAAATAAAAAATTAACATTACTTTTAGCTTGAATCATTAAATCAAATATTCATAAAAGCAAAACATATAAATGATGTTCACATTGTCTGTGAATTTAGATTAGTTGAGCAAAATCAAATGTTGTCGAAGGTACTGGCAGAAAATCATGAATTACTTATTTTGAATCATGGGATGGTACCATAATTTAATTTTTGCTTATGGTTGACCATAATGGGCAGAGTACTCATATGGTGCACAACACTTTATTGTGGTTTACCGACATATTTCAAGTTTTTTCATTTATTTAAAAGAATTATTATATTTTCCATCAAATTAAGTGTTTATGTGAAAATTTTATGTGCTGCATTAGCTCTTAGTGGAAGTAGTAAAAATTTGCATTGTCCATTCATTAGATCGACAGATAATTAACAAGACTGAAATTGACTACAAAAAGATTGTTTTGCCACATATACCACAACTATTTTTATGCTGTAAAACGGTTCTATTCAAATTTTTACTTACTTTTCCCAACAAAAATACATAATTTGTTTGAAATTTCCGCAAATGGGCATACGGTTATAAAATGTTGGATTACACATAACTCTAATTGCAATTGCGTCCCTAAAGGTTTTTTTTTCTGCCGCCCGGCATGGCCTCATTTCATTCACGTACCCAGATGCCAATGGCCATTTTTGGAAATACTGAGGCATCTTCGATCCAATAGGTCCGCACAAGATTTTATTCTAAAACTAGCTGACCCGGCAAACGTTGTTTGGCCTTCAAAATGATGTTTGTCACCTACCATTATTTGATTCAATGTTAATGTGGTAAAAAAAATAATTAATTGCAAAAATCTCATCTCCAACGCCATCTATCACTTCAAATAAAACCTCTTAAACCTTCCGGAATACTCTACCAATAATTTAAGACCAAAATGAGCCAAATTTTTATAAATAAATAGAAATGGTTGATACATTTTCTGTTAGACTTCTTACAAAAATGGTTTATTAATTTATTTAAGTTTTTATGTAAATTTATGAATTACAATGTAAATTTAATTGAAACTAATTTCTTACAAAAAGCAGTTTTGTTCTCTATTGCAAAGCCAACAATATGTTAATGCGCCTCTTCCAACGCTTTGGAATGCAAATTAGACAAATTCAGATGCAGGATTTAGCGTATGAGTGGTGAAATTTATGCACTTACCAAATTTCAGCCACCTACCATAATTCCTACTTTTTTTAAGTGCTTAATGTGAACCATTCACTGCCTGTTCACATGAAATACTGCCAACAAAGTGTTGAATCCAAGCTATTTATTTTCCAAAATAATTGCTATCTTCAAACTGGCTCACAATGCATTTGATATGTTATGCTGTTATGCATATAAAATAGATTAAAAAATCGTTTGTTTACCGCACACAGAATAAAAAAAATGTTTCATGAGGAATTTATTTACAGAGGATATTTAAATTTTTTGACACAAGGAAGACTTATTTCCTAACACTGTTTACGTGTGTAACTATTCGCGATGGACAAATAAAATAAACCAAAATCGATATACCAAATAATAAAACACACCAATGAAGATATTTCAGTCAGTTGAACTGACTTACTTGCATATACCTTCACCCAATGTCCTTTGTCAAATTGCTTTGTTCTCATCAACAAATGCTCCGAATTAACGCGGAATACTGTATTTAGCATAGTTGAGTAAAAGACATGAATCCAGGCAATTTCAGCAATTTATATAAGTAGGAGATACCAAAAATGGCGTGTTTATTTGTTCGACTTGTATACACTTTTTTAAAAATAACAATTAATATAGGCGAAAAATTACTGCAGGCTAAGAACTGAGAACATTTAATTTAGCAAAATCGATCAATTTGTGTAGGAAATACCCGAATGAAAATGATATTTTAGTCCATTTCTTTTCACCTTCAGCACCTCTCGTGCTATGCTTATGGAGGTAGTGGTCGCAGGGAAAATATTGGATTTCGAAAAGTCGCCCAATTTGTATGGGAAGTGCCTGGAATGAAGCAATTATGTGGTAATTTTCATTCTCGGACACTACTTAAGCAAATTGGTAATATGTACCAAATTTGACTAAGATATATGGGCTAAGTCGTCCATTTATGCAATTAACCGGTCGAGTTTTTCAAATTGTACCAAGAATTATAGAGTAAAATAATGCAAATGTAAGTCAATGAAGGATTAAGCGTTACGGGAAAAATTGGTCAATTTTGTATGGTATGGTCAATTTGCATTGGTCTTCCTGATAGAGTGGCCCGATATAACCCATTTAAAATTACCGGCTTGGTTATGGAAAGTTTCGTACAAATTTTCAGTATTTATCGTGTCTTCCAGCTGGCCGGCTAGAGAGGCTAATATTGCCCAATCGACTAAAAAAAGCATGAAGTAGCCTTGATCAGTAAATCGTTGGTAGTTTAGACGCTTCATTCTTGGTGTCACATTTGTACCATATCATGTTGTACGCACTTTTATCCCTTCAAGTGATGTTGTAAAAATCGATTTCGCTCACATCCAACATTTTTGTGTATGCCAAATTTTCATTCATGCATATATTTGAAAACTTGTACAAAAACTAAATGTTTGGAGCTTATGGTTATTTATGTGAGAGATTGCAGAAAAAAATTGGATTTTATTATAATGTTTTGTACATAATTACAAATACGTTATAACTGTGCACGGTAACTTGTCCAAAAAATCAAGCTTAGAAATGTTTCAGTGTGCTTTAAATGCATCCCTTTCTGGTAATTCCAATACAAAATGTCAAATATCACAGTTGATATACTAAATAAAAACAAAATTGTATAAGCCCCAGTATGAAATATTGCCTAACACAACTACGATTTTGAAATATCGTTTTTGTCGTCTACAAAAATCCACAAAAACTCAAGTTTACACTCAAGTTTATGACTGTAACTGGCTTCGCGTACCACGACCGTTCAGACACCTGGTTTATCTGACAAAAATCACTTTATCGCGTACAATTTAAAATTGGTATACCAAATTCGTCTGAAATGTTGTCATCTTATTACATCACTTAATGTAATTATTAATGCGGTTGTAATTTGCACCAGTTCTTGAAGTTATCGCCATATAAAAGGTCTTATCGGAAGTTCAAAATATATGAATGAATCCGCTAAAAGCCTGCCACATCTTTTGGTTTACTATTTTGAATCCAAAGGCTAGATTATTCTAACAATTTCCATTTCAACTATTTCAAATTAAATTTTAATGGAAATACTGCCGGATCCATTTCCATATCCTGACAGTAGTAAAATTTCAGAGAGTGACATAAAAGACAATACTTTTCAGTTTATTTGCAGATTCCAACTATTTCCATTATGTGAATTTCAATTTCTACTATCTGTTGCAAACTATAGATTTGTTCACATGTCTAATAACATAAAAAGGAATGATTCAAGCCAGTATGGCTGAATACAACAAAAGTCTAAGTACAAATGTGTACAAAACTTTGCATAACTATATTACATATAGATACCTATGAGAAATATCTAGGGAAGCGAAGTAGTATTAGAAACATAAAATGTCAATAGTTTTGGAACAACATGCCACACATGTCATGTGGGTAACACCATCCGAAAAGAATACAACAACAGATTCTTTAATAAAATTATTTCATACAACAATTAATTTCACTGTAAGGTATAGGATATCATTTACATTTTTTCTGTTACTTTCCCCAGAATGTTCGGAGATGTTATCATTTGGCCAGAAGTTATTTTATATATTATTTATATATTATACGATACGTTTGTATGGTTTGTGCACATAAAATTTACTGAGAGTACGTATTCAGTAAATGCTTTAAGCAGACCATACAAGTCATTCGTGAACATGAACATTGCCAATGAACTGGCGATAAATCAAATCAATGTCCACATTACCCGAATTATTTGCTTGTGAATGATGGATACAGTTCAACATCGATTAATTTAATTTCCATTATCCATTACGACAACAACATACAAATGAATAAAGCCTTTGCCTGGAAACTTCGATTCAATTTGTCTTTTCTGAAATAAAAAGGTTCTTTACAAAATATGGAGATATTGGAATTCAACATTTAAAAATTACCGCGTATTATTTTCTTCGAAAATGTAATCAAAAATTAATTGCTGTTGATAGACATTTGTATAATACATAAGAAATACATTTGTTTGATTACAAAAAAGTGTTATATGAAACGTACCAGTTTTATTGGCTGTAATCAACTGGTTTTTATCACAGCTGCGGTGTCGGAACCAAATGATTATTACAGGAGTAGTAAATATGTAGACAACCTCAACTGTATATTATTTGTACAAAAAAAATCAAACCTTTAAAAAAAATATTTTTTCGGTAAATTTTTTTTGTAGTCTATATGGCACTTTTCTGATTTCTGCTTCATTTCATTTTACTTTCAAAAAATGCACGAGGCCATTTTGGCTAATTCTAAAAACGACTGTGGCGAGACGAAAAATACGTGGAGGTATGAAAGACAAGCGGAAATTTTTAATTATATATTATATAATATTTAATGTATGTAATATGTAATGATTTCAGCCAACTCAAAGCTATATAAATTAATTGGACCAAATTATAAGTTTTTAGAAAGATTTACAACAAAAGTGGACTTACTTTAAGTTTTTGAACTTAGGTTTAGTTAAACAGAAAAACTATCATACTTTCTGCTATGCAAATTAATTCCACAGGAGGTACATGTTTATTAAAAATTTAGATAATTTAAGGTTATTTTATTTTTCGTATACTACTATTGTGCCAAGTTTTCTTTTCAAGTTGTCTATAGCATGCATCCTTTAATAAAACCCTAATTTTCCTTCAACACATCCAAAAATGTACATGCATGTAAACACTATAACTACTTTGTCCAAAAGTAAGACCAGGCTTCTGTTTAAATACTCTGTATATTGAATCTCTGAGATATGTTTTTCGCATTTAATAGTGCTGGACTAACATTTGTACAGGGTGATTATTTAAGGTTTAAGTTCCTCAGGTTGGCATCACTGGTTGGTAATGGCGTCCAAACGTCATCTGGCAAAGTGAAAAGTGTACAGTATACTCTGCCATTTCATCATGGAAAGACTAACAAACGAGCAACGAATGGAATGTCAACTCATCGCCGTTCTCAGCGATTGGGTATGTGTTACTCAACCACAAGGAAAATTTTACACGTCGATTTGGGTCCGAAAGCCTGCAAAATTCTACTCACGCAAGAATTGAAGCCGAATAACATACTACAACGTCTAATTTTTGGTGAATGGGCCTTACAAAGCTCAATGAAAATCTGCTGCTTTATAGAAAAATTGTGTTCAGCGATGAGGCGCATTTCTTGCTGAACGGATATGTACGCAAGCAAAACTGTCGCATCTGGAGCCACATGCCATACATGAATTACCGATGCATCCCGAAAAAACGACAGTCTGGTGTGGTTTATGGGCTGGTGGCATCATCGGTCAATTTTTCTTCAAAGATGACCGTGGAAGAAACGTTGCCGTCAACGGCGAACGATATCAGTCCATGATACGCTTTTTTTCCCCCCCAATTGGTTGACATGTGGTTTCATCATGACGGTGCAGCATGCTACACTGCTCGTGAAATAATGGACATGTCGAAGGATGAACTTGGTGAGCAGCTTATCTCTCGATTCGGCAATGTGAGTTGGCCCCAAGATCTTGCGATTTAACGCCTCTTGATTATTTCAACCTTACTCAGTTGAACAGAATTAGTGTAACTGTATAGAATAAAGGAACCTAGAAATATATGGATTCAATCGGTCATTTTTATGTGAGGTACCGGCAGAAACATTGTCAGCTAGTTGGTTTTTCCAAATTTTACAAAAAATTATAAATTAAAACAATGGACCAAAATTCAGAGTTGCAGGGAAAAAGTTTAATTTCGGAAATACAGAAGGGGCGTGACAATGCTACTCCAAAAAGTAAATATATTGATTTTCATCGAAACTGGCATACAGTGTAGAATATAGGAACCTAACAACAACATATGCATTAAATCTGTCATTTGTGTGGGAAGTACCAGATGGGACGTGAATAACCGATCGATTATTTTTTCAGACTTTAACAATAATAGTAGGTCAAAGCATCAGTTCATTGCAGGATGCAAATTTGACTTGTGGATTAATCGCCTACTTGAAGTATTTGTCGAATATATCGAAGCGACTGGCGATAATGATAGATTGCTGTATCGGGGATTGAACTCGAACGATATGCTAACGATAGTGTATTTCATGACTTTCTCAGTTGATTGAGCGGCATCCGTCTATCCGACTGCTGGCCATGTTAGCGCTCGCAAAACTTTACTTAACTTGTCAAAGCTTGGCACAGCCTAATATTTTGCACGATCATTACCAGGGAATATAAATGTTCTTCTGGTATCTCCACATTCGTAAGTAACTTCAATTTTTGTCCATTGAATTTGTTCATAGTGTTTCGCAGAATTAAGAAAAAAATGACCGATTAACCACACTCCTTCTAGTGTCCTCCGTAAAAACTACCAATTGAGCTCATACATTTTCTGAGCTTCATAACTTTCTAGTAGTTATACGGAATGCAGTCAAATTTTGCACCCTTTTTCGCGAACGCAAACTGATATTGGGTGAAGTTACATGTAAGTCAGTTCACCTGACGGAAATTTCTGTACTGGTTTTGGTGCTTTATGATGATATAAAATTTTGGGAGATGACACAACAAAGTTTGGTAAATACTCTAATTGCAGGTATTGGCATCTTTGTTAATGTCACTCAGATGCAAGACATTTCCTAATCACTTACCTTTGTTGGTTTTTTTGTAGTTGAAGACGGATTTAATGCACCATTTTGTCCCCCACTAAACGAAAAAAAAGAAAAAGATACACAATACGCACGCACACACACATATAACACAATGAATAAATGTTTTAGTATAACATTCTTGTGTCAGAATTTACCGTAGCCGTAAGTTTCGACAATGAAAATTCACTACGCTAATTTCAAAATTTGCTTCAAAAGTTATCGAAAATATAAAACATTGCCTCGTTGGTAGCAGGCACGCTTCGTGACATATGGCTAAATCAAACAAGCTCAGATGGCATTGCCATTTCATCGAAGAAAAATTTATTCGACAAACGCATATGAATTATTGATTTTTATGAGAACTTTTTCGAGGACCAGCCTCTACAATGTTTTTCAGGGATTAAGTGAAGTCAGTCGTCTATACCAATAAGCCAGCTTTGAAAAATCATATTACATGTGTTATTAGCCAGATACCAACGGCCATTTCCAATTAATAAATTAATTTTTACTTCTTTTACAAAGTAGTAGGTGAAATAGTTTCAAAAATTATTATACAACCACTGATATCAGTACCCCATTAGGTAAAAAGTTCTAGCACACTCTTATTTTTGTGTGTTTTTTTATTTATTAAAAACGTATACCTTTTATGGTCGAAACGGGTGAAGTGTTGGGTAAATCAATTTACATAACTAGCATATGTAATCCATAAGGATTACATATTCTTCAGTCCTTGACTAGTAAAACCTTATCAAGTTAAAACTGCACTTGTGGTGCACCCATATTGAGTTCGTGCGATGTCTTTGACTATTTTTTACATCGTCACAGTGATGGTTATCGGGATGTCAAATGTATGAGATTATGTACAGCAATGGTGCCCCAAGTGCGGCCCATTGACCGTATGTTGCCACCTTTGGCTTTCCCATGCGTCCTACCGACAATTTGAAATTGAAAAATACAGGGTGGGTCATATGAGTGTTGGCGATTTAATTCTTCAATTTCTCGGTAACGTGAATTAAAGTTTGCCACTTTTGTTTGAATCAAAAAATATATTTTTTGGTCGGCTATGCGTCTTTATTTCTTTAATATATTTATTGATTCTGAGTTAGTACCTAACACGTATGTGTTCTTATGCGGTATTTTCTTAACTAACTTGTTTTGAGTTAGCACCGTAACACGTATGTGTTCTTATGTGGTATTTTC
>JAHXMU010000101.1:26710-66486 GCA_019455685.1 Philornis downsi | reverse complement strand
GACTCATAAGCAATTCGGCTGGAGAAGCATCAATTTCCTTTAATGGTGTATTTCTGTATTCCAGGAGAGCAATCCAAATTTCTTCTTTTGATTCGGAACATTTTTTTATTATATTTTTAGCAATTCCAACTGCTCGTTCTGCAAAACCATTTGCCTGTGTGTACCCTGGGCTTGTTGTAGTAAGTTTTGCTCCAATCTGGATACAGAACTTTCTGAATTCGTATGAACTAAATGGCATGTTATCAGATACAATTTCCACTGGAATTCCGTGATTAGCGAAACACGTCTTTAAATGTTTAATGCATTCATTTGCTGTTTTCGACGACATCGGAACGATGTCTAAATAACTGGAGTAGTAATCAGACACCACTAAATATATTTTTGAAGAATACTCACAAATGTCCATTCCAATCTTATTGTATGGTAACGATGGAATTTGATGTGAAATCATAGGTTCTTTTATATTGGAGCAACGATTTTTCTGACAAACTGCACATTTTGTAATTAAATTTTCAATATCTGTGTTTATTCTGGGCCAATACACCAAATTTCGTGCCCTTTTCTTAGTTTTTTCAAGGCCTAAATGCGAGGAATGTAATTGTGATAATAATCTTTCCGTAAGCTCTGCGGTATAATAATTCTTTCATTGAAAAAGAGGACCTCATTATCCATAAAAATGCTGTTTCGAAGTTTCCAATAATATTTTTGCTCGTCCGATAATGCATTGCAATTCTTTGGCCATCCATCAATCAGAAACTGTTTTAACTCTTTGAGACATGGGCCATTATTTATTTCGCTCTTTAAGCTATTAAGACGTTCCTCAGTAATGTTAACCGTGTGTACGAACTCGTTTAAATCATCAATTTCCATTGTTTTTTCGTTTTTATCAAAATTTCTGGAAAGCAAATCTGCTACATACATATACTTTCCAGGGACATACACGAAGTGTAAGTCATACTTCAACAACGACAATTTCATTCTCTGGAGTCTGCTTGAGGGTATTTTACAAAAGTCTTTTTTCATAATTTCAATTAGTGGCTTGTGATCAGTTTTAATTGTTACTCGATGGCCATATGCGTAATAATGAAATTTCCGACAAGCAAACACGACGGCCAGAAATTCTTTTTCTATTTGGGCGTAGTTTAACTCTGTGTCAGTTAAACTTCGTGAAGCAAACGAAACAGGCTTTCCATTTTGCATTAAACAACAACCAATACCAAATTTGGACGCATTTGTTTGAATAGTGATTTCTTTCGTTTCATCAAAAATTTTAAGCGTTGGGGCGTTTGCAATCAATTTTTTAATTTGCTCCAAACAGTTATTATGAGTTGGTTGCCATTGAAAAATAACATCATTTTTTAATAAGTCCCGTAATGGTTTAGAGATGTCTCCGAGCTCAGGAATGTAATCTCGAATATAGTTAATCATCCCAAGCAGTTTCTGTAAATCTTTTTTGTCTTTCGGGGTTTCAATCTTCATTATAGCTTTAATACGGTCGGGATCGCATCGTATTCCTGCATGTGATATAATTTTCCCCAAATATTTAACTTCAGATACTTTATACTGTATTTTATTGATATTAAATTTCATATTTAACTTACGTGCTCTTTCTAATACTTGTTGAAGAATTTTGTCGTGTTCTTCAGAGGTATCTGCAGCGATAAGTATGTCATCAATGAAAACCAGCACATTCGGGATATCCTCAAAATTACGTTCGTTGTATTTTTGGAACACCTCCGGGCCAATTTTAATACCATATGGTAAACGTTTAAAACGATAGTAACCAAATGGTGTATTGAATGTACAAAGTTCACTAGCTTTGGGGCTCAGACCAATCTGCCAGAATCCTTCTTTTAAGTCCAGTACGGTAAAAAATTTTTTGTTCGCAATACGTGATGCCAAGGACTCAAATGACGGAATCGTGTGGTTTTCGAATAAAATATCATCATTTAAATTCTGCGGGTCTATACATAAACGCAGTTGACCCGTCTTTTTCTCAACAATAACTAAATTTGATGCCCTTTCTACAGGGCCATCTACACGTTCAATTATGTGTCTTTCAACAATTTTTTGCAACTCATCTTTTACACGTTTGGTTAACGACAGCGGAATTCTTCTGGCTGGTTTAACAACTGGAATAGAATCTGGTTTAGTTTTTATATCAAGATCTTGCACAAAACATCCCAAACCTTCAAAGACATCTAAATTTTGTTTAATGAATTCATCTTTCGATGGATTATGAATAGCATTAACTCGTTGAATTAAATTTAATTTTTCGCAAGCATCTAGACCTAATAGAGGTTCGTATGGAGTGTCCACAACATAAAACTTTAGCAGTGTTACCTCATTTCTACACATAACCACAGATGTACAAGTGCCTTTGAATTCTAAGTCTGCCCCACTGTAACTTTTAGGAGGAAATCCATCACAATGTAAAGGAACATTTTTAATGTGTTTTAAGTATCTGTATGGTAGAATATTGACATCAGCTCCAGTATCCAACTTAAAATTTATTAAGCAGTCTTCAACCCGAAGAAGCTCATACCACCTTTGTCTATTGCCATTGTTAATGCTATGCAGTACGATGTCATCATTTTCTCTTAGCAAATCAATATCTCTTGCCAAATCACTTTCTCTTATTTCACGCACTCTCTGAGAGTAGTAAGCCACACTGAAATGGTTCATTCGACCGCAGTTATTAAATTTTTTTCCAAATGCAGGGCACTTTCCGTATGTGTGTGTGCCTTTACAAAATTTGCAGTTTGCTTTACTTGATTCTACCGCTTTATGCTTCAAATTATTTGTTGAAAAATCTTTTGTGAATCTTTGTTTCCGTTATTCGCCCTATATTCGTTATGTTTAACAATATCAACGGCTGACGAAATATGTTGTTATCTTTGCATATCGTGTGCATGTTTATCTGCTAACTCCGAAGCCCGGGCAATTTCTATTGCCTTGCTTAATTTTAGGTCGGCCGTTTCCAACAACTTTTTTCTGAGCTTATTACAATTTGTTCCCATGACAATATTATCTCGTATCATTCGATCACTTTCTGCATACCCACAGCTCTTCACCAGTTTCCTTAAGTCCAAAAGATATGACTCAAATGGCTCACCCTCCTGCTGTTTTCTGGAGTTAAACTTAAATGCTTCGTACACTTCATTTTTCTTGGGAGTACAGTAACCTTGGAATGCCTCAACTACCTTGGAAAACACCTTTTTATCCTCTTCTGTGATATCTAGTATGTTGAAAATTTCGATGGCTTCTGGTCCACAAGCATTTAAAAAAATACCAATTTTTTGTGCTTCTTTTCTTTCTTCCAACTCAATGGCTATGGCAAATATATCGAAGTTCTGCTTAAACACACGCCAATTTTCAGATAAGTTGCCCTCGAATCGTAGTGGATCTGGCCTGCGTACATCGAATGAATTACTTGCGTGTCCCTCATTTGCCATCTCGTAATTCTCGCTATCATCCAAATCTTCCAATTTTTCTTTTTTCGCTCCACCTCTTGTTAGCACCATTTAAACCGACTGCGCCATGTGTTATTATGTTGATGCTCGAATGACAACTGTGTTTATTGAATTGTTTATATGATGCTATGCATGACATTTGTTTAATACTAGAGATGCCATATACAACAGTAACATCCAGCACCTCTCGTCTATTTCTGGTGACGAATGTGGGTTCATCACCCCTGTCACCAATTGTTAAGTCAGTACTTCCAATATACTCAATATGTGACTCATCTCTGATGTTTATATCGGTACTACCCCAGAGTTGATAGTGCGCATTGACATCACTGCCCACAATCAGGTTCTTTCCAGCGGTTTTGGCCGTTTCATCCTGCGTTTTCAGAGCACCTTAGGAGATTTCCGGGTCATGTGACATGTACGCGGAAGCCTGCCAAATTTGGGAATCGTTGTGTTCCAGGCTAGCGACTGTCATATCTACACTCCTTAAAGAAGGAAGAAGGAAAATAATAAGATTACTCCCCACAAGTATACAGGATATGTGCATGCCTGCGAGCCCCATCGGCCTCATCCAATCAACCAACCTTCCAGTTGTGTGTTGGAAAGTTGGGATTACAATCCATGCATGTGCCTTGGGTCGGGTCGGAGTATCCCATTTGTTGACGACATCCAGAGCCGCCCCTGGCCACACGTCGTCCACCTTCTTTAGAGCTGCACTGTAGCACTCAACAGAGCGCTTGTCTCCAAAGGCGATAAGATACAGACAGTAGTTGGACCAGGCATCTCCTTGAGATCTTGGGAGTACACCGAAGACAGGGCGTTTTCGACGTGATGTGCCCTCTACATCTCCCCTGTTGATGACCGCCAACACTAGGCTGTCCCAACTTGTCTATGCATAGAATGCTTCTGTCAAATTGCATGCTCCCAGACAAAGCTACGCGACCCCGACTGTGCTTTCTACGCGGACGTACAGATGAACAAGCTTATCGACATAGATTTTTAAAGCCATCAGGAGTATACTGCTGTGTTCAAAGAGTGACGGAAGTTATGTTATTTCGCTGGTTGTATTTGTAGAATTAGTGCAATTTTTTCATTTTTGGGAAAATGGATCAGAGAATTAGCATTCAAGATAAATGCGGAATAAAATGTAACAAAGTTTTGGATATGTTGAATAATATTTCCGATGAATCCAATATGTGTAAGATATATGGGTGGTACAAGTGTTTCTGGGTTGGCCGTTAAGACATTAAAGACGACGAGCCTTCTGAATGCCCCAGGCCCAGTGGACGAAATGGTTATGAACAATCGTCAAATAGCAATCAGAAAAGTTTGTGATGACGCTGGCTTATCAATTGGCTCATATCATGCCACTCTTGTACGTTCACCGATGGTAATGAAGACAAATATAATTTGATGCGGCGAAAATGTAGCGCCAAGAAGGAAATATCTAAAGTACCAAGTATCTGCATAACTTTTTAAGTCTACTGCCTGATTGATTGGCTAGTAGACATGGCATTATCGGCAGCTTATGTTTTAAAACCGGTATGGATTTAAAAGTAAATTCGGCGCAGAAGAAACAGTGTTAAATAGTATTAATTGTATAAGATGTCATAATTATATGTGATGGCCTAGTTACAGTTAGTGGAATTTGTCATGATTTTACCAAGACTTCAGGAAGAGAATTTTCATTATTTAAAAACTATTTGGAGAATCGGAGGTAGTATGAGGTTGTGAACATAGAGACAAGTTCTATGCATCCTTTTTTATATGGCGTTCCGCTAGGCAGCGGTTTGGGCTCTCTGTTGTTTAAACTTTACATTAATGAAATAATAGTAATAATCTGCAGCTTTGCGGACAACTTTCTATGTTTGCCGATGATCTGTGTTTGTTTTGCTGTTATAAGAAATACTTAATTGTGAAAACAAATATTGAACGTGTTGCAAGATCAGTACCAGAATTTGCTCGTACAAATGGACTATTCTGGGATGCAAAACAAACAAAACGTATAGGATTCAGGCCGCAATCGCGGTCGACTGTTCAATTTCTGTAAATGGGCTGGAAATTGCCTTATTCAAAGTCATACCTTGCTATTATATGTGGATACAAGAAAAATACAAATTTGAATTCTCTCCAAGTTGTGCAAAATCAAGACCTGAAAATTATTTATAATTTGCCTATAACATATTCCTCTTTATCGTTGTACCAGGATGTGGCTAAGTATTGCATACGTTTATAAATCAATTCATAACATGGAACATCGCACGATCTCGTTTCGAACAGTTGCCCATACATTTAATCAAAGAAATATTAAAGATGTGTAGCCAATTAACTGTCGATTTGTCGAATAAAATAATCTACCAAACATAATTAAAGATTCGCAGTCAATTCTCTCAAAAAATACTGAAACAATATTTATTAGGTAACATTACTTTTTAAATAAATTCTATAACTATATTGAAAAACATGATTACTGTTCTCATTTCTATGTAAACTGTAAAGGTACCTTATTACCCATGCTCCCTCTAATACTTCACATTTGTATGACCGATTTGAATAATAAATAAAATTGTTTTCAAAAAATGATACATTCTGTTTCTTTTTGAACATATCTCGCATTGCTGGTTGCTACAAACGGAACGGCACTTATCTGTCCTATGATGATGAGTGCACAACACAAGTCGTGAAAAGTATAACGAAAAAGTATATGTTTAAATTTTGACAGATATATTTTTCTCTTTGGGCTTTGAAGTCCAGGCCAAGTAATTCTTCTACTAAGAAATTAAATACTCACCAGAAATGTCATATTTTCTTGACATTTCTATATATTGGACATTTTTTCAAATACCTTTGTTTAGCTTCTAACATATGAGAAAGAAAAAACAAAAATGTATAAATGTATACTACGGTAGAACACCATGATGACCGCCAAACAATTCTTTTCGCAGGAATGCACTATACAATATACGAGGTGTGTTAGAAAAATTAGATGAATTTTTAAATTTCGCGGGCTACGTACATTCGTCTTTCGATTATTATTATTTTTTTTTTTATGTTAATACACTCGTCCCGAAGAAGTGTTGACGGTTTTGTCCATATGGCATGTTTAGTTTGTTTGTGACAGGCATAAATAAGACAAGTGTTTTGCGTGTTCGGCGATTCGGGTTTTATCTCCTCAATCGTCGCAAAACGCTGTCCTTTCATGGGTCTCTTCATTCTTGGGAACAGGAAAAAGTCGCAAGAGGCCAAATCTGGTGAATGCGGTGGCTGAGGCATGATAAAGGTGTTGTTTTTAGTCAAATAGTCTCTCACAAGCAAAGATGAGTGAGCAGTGGCATTATCATGACGCAAAAGCCATGCATTTTTGTCCACTATTCCGGGCGTTTTTTTCGTATTGCTTCATGCAAACGGCACATAACTTCAAGGTAATACACCTTATTTACCGTACGACCTTGTAGTAAGAACTCCTGATGTACTACGCTTTAGTAATCGAAGAAAACAGTGAGCAAAACCTTGACATTTGTCGAACTTGGCGTGCTTTTTTGGTCTTGGCTCTCCTGGATTCTTCTATTGGGACGATTGGGCTTTGGTTTCGATGTCATAACAATATACCCATGATTCGTCGCCAGTTGTGATCCTTTTAAGTAAATGTGGATCATCGTCCTGAGCGATGCTCATGCGACGTTGTTTTTGGTCAAAATTCAGCAATTTTGGAGCGAAATTCGCTGCCACACGCTTCATGCCCACAATTTCCGAAAAGATTGCATGGCATGAGCCAACCGATATGCTGACATCCTCAGCAACTTCTCTAATTGTGATCCGACGATTCTCCATGACCAGTTTCTTCACTTTCTCAACATTTTCATCGGTTGTTGACGTGCGAGCGTCGTCATTGACAACTTCTCGACCTTCTGTGAAAAGCTTGTACCACTTGCAAACATTCTTTTTACTCAAAGTACTCTCACCGTATGCCATTGTCAACATTCCAAGTATTTTTGAGCATTTAATTCCATTTTTTACACAAAATTTGATACAACATCCTTGATCCATTTTTTTCGATAGCAGAAAATCCCCGAACACGTGAAACACTTGTCTATATGGATAAAACCGGCAACATATCTTCGAGACGAGCGCACCAACATAAAAAAAATAATCTGTTTGGAAAATTATGAAGGAACATTTTCATGGAAATCATTGCAATACAATTTTTAATTAAGAGTATAAATAAATAAATATATGTTTTGTTTGCTTAAATTATGTACATCGTGATATTATAACTTATGCCACTAGCACTGTAATATAAAAGATTTAATCTTGTTGTGCTAGGTTATCTCAAAATTGATAAATAAAATAAAATAAATAAATAAATAATTCCCGAAACACAAACGGGGTGTTGGTGTTAATGTAGCAATCGGAAAATAGCTGTTGTTAATAGGTCTAATTTAAAACAATCATACTGAAAAAAGGTCCTAAAAATACCGTAAACATTCCAAAATATAATTTCGCATTAAACTTTTGTTTTTTTGATTTTTATGACAAAATTATTTTTATCAATTATTTTAGATTTTTGTTATATTGCTCAAAAATAAAAGTTGTTTTTGATTTGTATTCTATCTATTTGTATTTTCTCACAATTGCTATTTTTAATTTTTATTTGTTCAACATTCGCATAACTATTGTTGATAACATTTTGAAATTTAAATTATTGAGTGAGTTTTATTCTATCACACAAAAAAGATCAAATTCAATTTGGAACTTTAATGTTTTTTTCGATGAAGTATAAAGTCTGCCAAAGGCTCTTACATTTTAATCCACAAATACGAGTATTTTTCCTTCTACGGTCTTATGGTTATTGCAAATGAAACAAATGCATGTATATTCTTGATCAGCTTAACTAAGCAAGTTTCCCTAGCCAAAATATGCTAGCAGAAAACCACAATTTTTTGCCACATTCGTTGTTATAGAATAAAATGTGTGATTCGCATGCCACTAACTTGCCGCTTGCCGATCGAAGATACATTCTGGAGAATCAACTAAAGTTGACACACCTACTTTGATTGATCAACTATTTCATACAGATACTTCCATTCCCCCAATATTTGATGATTTTAATCCATTATTTCAAGCTTTACTTTTTCAATTTGTCCCCAACGTTACCTGATTCTTCATCGTTTGAGGCCAATAATGTTCATCGTCCATATTGTGGGATTTCAAAAATGTATAACTTTTCGAAAGTATTACTTATTTGGAGTTTTTAACCCCTCTTGAGAATGCCCATTTAGTTGCATTTGTGTTTAGTTAAGTAAATCCAACCTTTGTTATTAGGATGACTACAAATAAAATTAGTTCACATATCCGTTTTTTTTTAATTTTCAACAAATCTAAAGATATTTGTAGAGCAGATGCATCAGATTTAATTGCAAGCAATACATTTCTTCTAAATGGAAAAATGTTTCCAGTATCTATCTATGGTTGCTTCTATCAACATTACTGAAAACAATTTACTATGCTTCCAAGCACAGAATCACAATAATTCAAATTCAAATTATATCAGAAACATTTCTATAGTTGCTATTTTTTTATTTTGTCCAAAAAAATTTCGATAGCAACGTAAATGTCGTAAAAGACATTTTTTTTGGGTTCGAAACTGGTTCGCTGCCCTGGTTTTATGTGTTATATACAAAACAACCCTAAACTTACACACCACATGTTGTACAGGGCATAGTAAAGTATGACTATTTTGCAACTCCTACGCTTAAAACACTCTTTCTAGTTATCAATATGAAAATTTTCCATATGTCGGCGTCCGTATTCATACGAGTATTTGGATTCCAATTCATTTATCCCAGTAAGCTAAAAAGGGTCACCGAGTCGCAAAGTGTAATTATGAGTAAAATTATTGTCGTGATTGTTTCTTTGTAATTACTAAAGGAAAATACTTTTAGTTACAGGTTTTTTTATATTTCATCAGAAAATGTAAAAGTTTGACTGATTTATATTTTTGATTTTAATTTGAAAATTTCATTGACTGGTTTTTTATGATTGTAATTTTCTTTCAAAAAGCCTCCAACAAGTGTTATTTAAAAATACGAAAACTATAAATTAAAAATAATTGTTATTTTTAAGCGGTAAAAAAATTTGATTTTCGCAGATAAATTATAAAAATGAAATATATCAATTAGCTTTGATGTGATAAAAATCTCAAATAGTTCTTAGACAAAAACTTTTTTTAATACAAGTTATAACTGTTACAGTACCGGGCAGAAGTACATTTTGGAAATTTCTATGTATATTTACTATTTAAAATTATAAATTCTTTAAACGTGTAAATACCTCCGAAGTATTTTCAGAATTGTTAAAAGACAAATCTATATGAAAATTTATCTGCAAATGAATTGTTTGTTTGTACACAACATGTTTATATTTTAGAGTTTGTTTATTCTGAGTTAGTTACGGCGGTATCAGAAATTCAAATGAAAACTGATGGCACTTTGAAATTAATACATAAGAAAGAAACGTATATTTGTGGTTTTATTCCATTGAAATTATTGATGAAGTGCTAAAGTACATTATGTTTTCTTTTTCTACGATTTTGAGAACTTAGTTGCTGTTTGAAAAGTTATAGAATTCCATTACCGCATTTAGGCAATTGGTTAGAAAAATCCAATTATTACTTTAGTACATTTATAAAAATAATATATAAAATCACTATAGAAAATTCAATTTGATGAACTGACTTACATAAACCGCCACCCAGCGTCTTTTTGTGTTGGTGCGAAAATTCGAATTGTGTCAAAAAAGGCGTGGTAAATCGGTAGATTGTTATCAACAAATCCTGTGAGTTAGAGCTCAATAAAATAAGCAAAATTAGGGAAATAATTTATTAGAATTTATAATTATAATGACTTGCTGTCTTCACTCGGAAATTATAGAGAAATCATTGATTTTTGTTATTTATGTTAATTGAATGTGAGAATTGATCAAAAAAAACGCCTTACGCTGGTTAAACTATACAGGTGTTATTACTGCAGAATAAAAGATATAAACCTAGGAAAATATAGGATAAACTGGTTAATTTTTATGGTAATGTTTCTCTATTGTTTTGATCTGGTATAGCCTGAAAACCTCTTATACAAATGACCGGTTTCGCCTATATATTCTTAGGTTCATACCCTCAACCCGAATTTGGTATACGCTAAGTGTTTGCTGAAATAGTATTTAAGAATGAAAATGGACAACATTCTCTATAATGTCTTACAGTGATCTTATTGCCAATAATTTTTGGTAAATTATGGATCGATTGGTCAACTATGCCCATCTAGTACGTCAGATACAACTCATATACTTTTAGCTTCATATCTTTCAAACAGTTGCATTTAATTCAGACAATTTTGGCACTTGTTATGTATTCGAACTTAGTTCTTACAATGAGAGTGGACTGCAGTGATTCGGTTACGCCCCATACAAACTGACCGATTTAGCGAAATTTAATGTTTCTCCTATAAATTTAATATTTTTTCTCGAAAGTTTGATTGATTTAGCCCTTCTGGATTCATATCTTCAACTATATTAAACATAGTATTGTGCAGGGAACACTGGTACCAACGTTTTTCTTGTTCAAGCGATTCAGTCCCTATCGAACTTTTATTTGACACAGCCACCAAAAATATACTACTCATCAGAAAATTATTCATTGCGGCCTGAAAGTTTGAAGTCGGGGTCGCCTCAATTATTGTTTTTATGGGCTGCTTCCATTCAATCATATTCCTTGGTTTCGTTTTGTACACCTGTTACTTGCATAACCCTACAAAAAAAAGCTGGTGCAATCAAGTCAGGTGACCTTGGAGGCCAACGGAAAGTGGAGTTTCTTGATATTAATTTGTTTAGGAATTTTCGCCAGAGCGCCGCCATAACCGGTCGGGTTATACGTGCAGTTGGTCCATATTGCTGGAATCAAATTCTGTCGAAACGGATACATCTTAGGCGCAGTTCTGGGTAAAAAAAAATAATTCAACATCTTTAAATAACGATCCCCATTAACGGTTGGTAGCAGCACGATCCTTGCGCCATCCTGTATAAGGATTAGATTTGTTTGTTATAATTTGGATATTTTTTATTAAGGTTTTTGCTTTAAAATATGGAAAAAATAATCAGAAAAATCGCCATATCTCGAAAACGGTGCGTTCAATTGAGAAATCAACTTTATTTTGGGAGTTCCAAAAAAATGTTCAAATAATCGCCAAAATTAGAAAATTGCTGAAATGTGTATACGCCTGCAATCGGGAAGTGGGTCACAGTCATGGAAAATGTTCGACTTCCGGACGGGGCTTATGCCAAACAATACCCTCCACATAAGGTCAAAACTAAAAAAAAAAACAAAAAATCATTGAAAATAAGATATGGGTAAATCCCACATTAGCGTTTTATTTAGTAACGCAAATTATATAATTTTGGAAAGGAAATGGCCACGTATCGAAAAAAAAATTGACAATTTGAAGACTAAAGTTTTTATCATTTTAAAAAATATTTTCTGTTACGGAGTTACATACGTTAGCAACTCTTGGGGAACAGAATAATGGAGCTTTTAAACATCACCAATTATGATAGAGATAAAGATAAATATTATACTTTGAACAAGTGATGTACCTGATTTACCAAAAATTATTTTGGTTCAACAAATTCTTTTTTCTCGGCTTCGTTTTCGGTTTGAAAATAAGAAAACTGAATTTCTTTAGAATAAAAAACTGTTTAGGAACACTTTAGAACAAATGAGGCGTTTGAAGGATAAAGAACTTAGTTTTTCAATTTTAAATGAGAACAAACCCTAACTGAATTGTTTTGGCATGCAAAATCTTTGATTTGAAAAAACTAGTACAGAAATTGCAGTCAATTTAAATGATTTATATACACCTTTATCCAACGTACAATACTTTTGAATGGAATGTACGACGTGTCATAAGGGGCGTGGAAAAATTGCTTCGTTCTTGTGAAATGATACATACTACATACCATCGGGTGAAGTTATAGTGAATTAAAGCAACATAAAATAAAGAAAATTGTAACTTTCTTAAGTCAAATGTTTGGGAAACGAAAATCGATTTTTGATTGATTGGTTCGCTTGATTTTGCTTGACGCGTGGTACCTTAAAGAACGTAGCAGTGCAATCTACTTTCGTTCATAGTACTAAACCCCTAAGGCCTACTTAATTATAGTAAGCATAGTGTAGTTGAATGAAAGATATTATTCTAGGAATAATCTCTTCTTCTTCTAATGTAGCGACTGGAGTAGACATATCTTATCTATTATACGCCGCCCGTAGAAAATAATTCCAAGTGCTTCAATCTTCTGTGCTTCTCTTCCATTTCGTCACACCAAGCTTCTATAGTATTTCAAAAACCTGGTCCATTCAAAGGAGTTTTGGTCGCCCACTTCTGCGCCGTACATCGAGTTCGTTTTCAAAAACTTTCCGTGCTGGAGCATTTGGGTCCATCCGCACAACATGACCCAGCCAACGTAATTGCTGCATATTAATACGTTTGACCACGTCGATGTCGGCATATAGCTCATACAGCTCATTGTTCATGCGACGCCGACACTTTCCGTCAACGATGATGGTTCCATATATTTTCCGAAGTATTTTCCTCATAACCCAGGATTCTGCGCTATATAACAAGACGGGTAGAACCAACGTCTGGTACAGTCGGATTTTTGTTAGTCGAGAGAGGGCTTTATCATTGAATCGCTTGCTTAGCCCATAGTAACATCTGTTAGCAGGCAATACTCTCCTTTTAACTCCATCATCATTCGTTTTGTTTACAGCGGAACCAGGGTAGATGAATTCTTCCACCACTTCAAAAATATAGCAGTCAACGTTCACACAGCATCCCAAACGAATAGACTCTTTGTTCATTGAAAGCAATAACTTTGTTTTGTCCTCGTTTACCGCCAGAACCATTTTCGCTGCTTCCTTCTCGATGTTTGAGAAGGCTGCAGTAACATCTCGCATTTTCGCCCAACATTATTTATGTCATCTGCATATGAGAGTAACATATGGCCTTTATTAAAGACGGTACCAGTCGTGTTAACTGCAGCTTTCCTCAAAATCGTTTTGAATACTATGTTGAAGGGGTCGCACAATAGACTGTCGCCCTGCCTAAATCCTCGTTCGGTGTAAAAATTCTTGCTTAGGTCTTTGCTTATCTTTACTGAAGACTTCGTGTGAGTCAGAGCCATCCTACAAAGATGTATAATCTTCGCAGGAATTCCAAACTCGGACATGGCCTCATACAGTTTTTGCCGTGTCGGACTATCGAAGGTCTTCTCCAGAATTTCTGGTCAGTTGTTGATTTACCAGGTCTAAAGCCACACTGATAAGGTCCAATCAGGTCAGTTAGAAACGGCTTTAGACTTTCATATATCACACTCGACAGGACCTTATAGGCAATAGATTAAAGACTGATAGCGCGATAGTTTTTACAAATACTTGGATCGTTTTTTTCTAAACACAGGACACAGTAGACTCAAATTCCAATCATCGGTCATGTTTTCCCCGAACCAAATCGTATTTAGAAGCTGATGCAGGCTGTTTATCAGCTCATCGGCACCAGTTTAAAACAGCTCTGCTGGCAGGCCGACAGCGCCCGCAGGTTTCTTCTTTTTAAACCGCAATACTGCTGTTCTGATCTCTGTTTGGCTCTGAGCTGCGCATCTTATGCCATCGTCGATAACTGGGTTGATTTCCGCACTCGTGTTGCCATCCTGAACTAATAGCTTACAAAAATGTTCTCTTCATATTTGAGCACATTCTGCTTATCTGTGACCAGATTTGCCTCGCTATCCTTACAAGAGGGGAGCCCTGTTCCATACCCTGTACTTTTTACCTTTTGGTAGAATTTGCGGGCTTCACTTCTGTCCCTGTGCCTTTCTATTTCTTCACTCTCACGCTCTTTCTACAACCGCCTCTTCGGCCTAAAAAGTTGATGCTCTCTCCCCTTCTCCTTGTATCGTTCCCTAACTGCACGCGTTACAATTGGCCGCAAGTTGCCCTGTATGCAGCATCCTTTTCCTCAGACACCATGCGACATTCTTCGTCGTACCAGGGCCTGTCTGAGTTGCCATAGAATGCGCAATATGTTGCCACTGTGCGTCAGAAACATCAGGATCAGGGGCGTTTAGTTGTAGTAGTTGTGAGAGTTTGGTGGAGTAGGCTGTGGCTATCTCAGGTGTATGCAGCGTAGTGACGTCGAACTTCCTTTGTGCCTGGTTACGAACATTTTTCGTTCTGCTCAATCTCGTGCGTACCTTAACTGCAACAAGGTGGTGATACGAGTCAATATTACTACCACGTCAATGACACTAGAAGCATGCCTTCCGTCTGTTACCACATGATAAATCTGATTCCTCGTGTTATGATGAGGAGATAGCCACGTTGCCTTGTGGATGTCTTTATGCTGGAATGTGGTTCCATTTACTACCATATTACGTGCCGCAGCGGACGAAACCAGTCTGAAACCGTTTCCGGAGGTATTACCATGTATACTGAATTTTTCGACTGTTGGACCAAGAACATCTTCCCTTCCTATTTTGGGATTAAATTCTCCCAGAACAATTTTAATGTCGTGGCCAGAGCAGTGGTCACAAGTTTTTCTATTCACTCATAAAATGTGTCTTTGGTCTCCTCGTATTTCTTTTCCATCGGGGCGTGTGCACAGATCAACGACATGTAAAAATATTTTTCTTAGATGCGGATAGTGGCTACAAGGTCACTTATAGGGTTAAACCGCTAGACAAAGTGTCCCAGTCTCTTTCCCACAACAAATCTACATCCGAATTCATGTCTTTCTGCTATAGTAAATGTCACAGTTTTTACGCCGAGTACATCCTTGTCCTGCCCATCGCATCTCCTGTATGGCGGTAATATCAGCTTTATGTCTATAGAGGACATCCGCTAGTCGGATAGAGGCGAGTATGCTCGTATAAGTTAAATAAGGTAATTTGTATAGGCGGTATCAGATAGGGTGTTATTCGCTCGATATTCTCACTCTTTACGCAGCAATACAACGCACTACAATTGAAAAGAATTTAATTAACGGCAAGCTACGAATTACGGACTACAACGAAAAATTCAATTTGAAGTGGAGGGTGATACTTCCATTTCAATTTTGAGATACCGAACACTAAACGTGTAGAAAATTTAAGTAAATTTAGAGCAACGACTTCAAAGAAATTTATCTGAGGACACATGGGCTAAATCAGTAATTTGTGTGAGAGGCTCCAGAATAAGTGAATAAAAACAAGAGTTACGGGAAGTTACGTGTAACAATTTAAAAAGCCATGAAACCGAAAAATCGGTCGGTTGTATGAGGTCGTGAAAATTATACCAGTTTCACAAGATATACTGTGCTTATTAACATGTTAAAACATACCTGGAATTGAGCTGATGGAGGTAAATGGAGCTAATGGAGCTGAATTTTAAGAAACATTGTTTTTTTTTTCAGATCCGGCTTTACAGTAGATAGGTACAGTAGATAGATACCAGTACAGCAGATACCAGATTTTATGCTGTCACTTAATCCAGTTTGAGTTCCAAACAAGACTGTGTGATAAACTCACTGTGTATACATTTTTTTGGTTATCTTTATGAGCAAGAATATAATATATCCGTTTATAGCTACACTTCTCATCCAAAAATGTGATTATGTTGCCAGATGTCGTTTCAAATAAATTTAAAAAATATATTAACAACAACGCAATGATCTACTTCTTTGATCAAACTTTAAAAGTCCTTTTCGCCCTCCTTTAGGAATTATAAAAGAGGTGTGCTAAAATGAATAACTAACAGCTAAATATATTCTACAAACTTATTGCTCAAAGAGTTTCGCAGAGGTTTGTAGCAAACAAAAATTGCCTGTCTTTGATCTCTTCCAACCAAAATGGTAGTTTCTTAATATAAATGTTTTTGATTCGTATCATGAAAATTTTCTGATGTGCTTTATCTCAATTCTCCCAAGGTAATTTTTGTGCTTTTTAAATGAGAGCCAGGAAAACGAATTAAATGGAACGAAATATTTACAAATGTCTTGTGTAAAAGACTTCTTTAAAGATTGCCGAATATATTAGTTCTGAATTCCACATGTTATTTCATAGTTTACAATAAAATTCTTAAAAAAAGACCATTTCTAAAAATAAACTCCATAGTGATGAGAGTAATACGATATTAACTACAAAGTGAAGTGTGACCGAAGAGTAACTCTGGTTTTAAGAAGAAATGAAAGGAAAATTTGAAAAAGGTGAAGAATTCTCTCCTTCTACGAGCTCAAGTGAAATCTCTTCCACGATGTACATATATTTTGTAGAATATTGGAAACTAGTAGTTACCCATACCAAACAAGATATCTCTGCAAAGTTTTAAAAAACAACGAGAAAGACTTCGGGAAAATTTTAGTAATTAAAATTCAAGGACATTCGCAATATGTCTGCACCAAGTTTTAGGTCAATAAGTAGATATTGGTTTTTTTTTTTTTTAAATTAGTTAAAAATGTTCATTAAATACGCGAAAATCTCTGTCGGAGAATTTTTATTTTCAACAAGCCCTGATAAAATCCGCATAGCAATTAATTTGCGGAACATTTCTTTAAATCTAAGACATGGCATGAGAGCTATCCCTGTTGAATTTCACAGAAATCACGTCATGTTGGTCAACGCAATGTTTTCAGCAAATTCTTAAATTTATGTCGGGCACAATTCTCAAATTTTAGACGGCTCGTGGAAAAAAGTGGAAAGAAATCGGCCACCACTCAAAAATTTCGTTTCACTGTGTAATGAAAAAAGAAGCTTAAAAACAAGAAAGGTCAGGCCAGTATCTTTTCTAAAGAGTTTCTGGAGTACTGCTAATAAATGGAAATAAACTTACCATTCAGATCAATATAAAAAAGTTAATCACTGTGAGTTGGTATTATTTTAGAATTAAATTCGTTTTCCGTTTTAATTTCTATGATGTACACAAAATCTTTAATTTTTCAGTTGTTAAACTTAAATATTATATTTTATTTGTAGTAAATATTATATTTGTAGTTTACTTATTTTACGAATCTTTAGTAAAAGATATATTTATCTAAATTGAATTTAAAAATGTAAAGACATTAATATTTCATTTTAATATCTTTCTTCCATTAGATTCAGGTTTTTTGCAACTTTTGTTATTTATATGGAATTCATGCAAAAAGCCAACGGCTGTGAAATTTATAACGTTGAAAATACATTAAATTTAAAATGACCCCCATTTTTGCGTGGTGAAGGCAACATGTTTCACAATAATAACTTCAGTTACTGTACAAAAAAGCAATTACTTTAATTCACATTTTATAAATGCAAAACACACACACATCGTAAATGTTTCTATAATGAACAGCCTTTACATCGACGATGTATTTTCCATGTTGCAATGTTTCACCTTAACTAAAAATAGGACAGTTGAGGACAGCATAGCCCAGGGAGGGAATATTTTTTTCAGGTCCATGAAAAGTTTTCGTCAGTCCTCCTTTATTAAATGTTTAACAATTGTTGTGAGTGTGCACAATTAAGTCGCGCGTTTCAGGTTCGGTTCAACTTTTTCAAGTATTTATGAGCAGAAAGATAGCAAACGTGTCGTTTTACCCATCTACCTCAAATGTTACGTTAATGTAGCATTAAATTGTAAGAAAAAAAAAACAAATTTTAAGCTTCTCGAACTAATGTTCGAAATTTTCACTAACTGTGAAATCCCATCCAGTAAGTCCAAATCTAGAATTCTTGTAATAAATTCACTGCAGGTGATAAGCCCTCTCATATGCCATTCAGGGGATGGAAGGAAATTTGGCAAGATTTTAAATTAAACAAAGATATACTCTCATATAAATATTTCAAATTATTAAATGCCCGTCAACAAAATTGAAGCAAATATGACACTTTTATGAATTTCTGCAAACCAAACATATTCAATGAATAATTTAAGGTCGGAAGAAAAACCACAGCTTTTAACGATAATTTTTAACTATCACCCGTTCGTCGAACCAACCGTTGATAGAGTAAGATGCTAAACAAAGATAAGTCTGTAAAGTTTTA
The DNA here is from genome assembly GCA_019455685.1 of Philornis downsi. Lineage (NCBI taxonomy): Eukaryota > Metazoa > Arthropoda > Insecta > Diptera > Muscidae > Philornis > Philornis downsi. The sequence goes on along the minus strand of JAHXMU010000101.1, from coordinate 47,914 downwards.
CTAACTTTTGCTTTAAAAGTACTTTATCACAAAACATTTTATGTTTTAGTTATAGCTGATGAAACTAAATGTGCAGCCATTATAATTATTACTATGTATATAAACGACTAAACCCGTCTAAAAAAAAAAGGTAAAATTAAACTTAGCCCGCGCCATAATTGAGTTTATACTAATTTATATGATTTTTTATAAAATATTTTACTTTTAATAATTGTTGGTGAAAGATTCATGTATAAGGGCTGTTAGAAAGATGCTACTAGAAACCGTTTCAATGGAATGTTTCTTTTTAAAAATCGAATAAAATACTCAAATTTGCATCATATATTAACATTCTTTATTTGAATCGATAAATTGGTCTTTGTCATTTAATTCTTAAAGATAATTTCATGTAAATGTTGTCCGCGGCTCCGTCTCAAAATGTCTATTCGGAAGGTCCAATATTTCGTCACTTTTTCGAGCATTTCAACCTGTATTCCACGAATAACGCGTGTTATGTTTTCTTGTAAGGCTTCAATAGTGTTCGGCTTGTCCACATAGACTAATGACTTGACATAATCCCACAAGAAATAATCAAGAGGGCTTAAATCGCAAGATCTTGGGGGTCAACTCACAGGGCCAAATCGAGAGATAAGCTGCTCACCAAATTCATCCTTCAACATATTCATTGTTTCACGAGCAGTGTGGCAAGTTGCACCGTCTTGATGAAACCACATGTCAACCGAGTTCAACTCAGCCAATTGGGGCAAACAAATTCCTTGTGGTTGAGTAACACATGCCCAATCGCTGAGAACAGCGACGAATTGACGGCTCCAATATTTTCTTCGGTACGCACTCTACGCAATGGTTTTATGTCCATTAAAGTAATTTTGGTGCGAAATTTGGAGATAACAGCACGAATTTTTGATTCGATTATGACGACCATAAAATGGTCATATCAAACGATGCAAATTTGTCACAGAGCACGAATTATGATAATAAATTTCAACGATTGCGCTCGATTGCGCTCGTTTGTAAGTCTTTCCACGATGAAATGGCAGAGTATACTGCACACTTTTCACTTTGATAGATGACGTTTGGACGCCATTACCAAGCAGTGCTGCCAACCTGAAAGACTTAAATCTTAAAAAATCGCAAATGGCAGATTTGTAATGAAAATCTTTCAATAAGCCGTTTTATCTGACCTTTTTCTGTGGAGTTAACAGAATGTTCACAAATCAAAACAACAACTTGAAACAATTCTATGCGGTACTGGAGGCAATTCCCGCTGAAAACCTCTAGTCAATTTTTGATACCTTTTGGAAGCCATGAAACAATAACAATGTGTATGTATATACATATAGCTCCATTCTTCAGACACTCTGTGTTACCAAAAATAATCTTATATATTATAACATCATACGGCGATAAGACTTTACAGCATTTGCTGTTTCAATACAACAGCAAGATAATATATAAAACTAAGCTAATTGTATGGCAAGTTAAATTCTTCCTAATTGGTTTTTACTGATTATACCATCTATTGTACCACTATAGTAGTATAAATTGGTTCATCGCAAAGGCCTTCCCGAAATGTCTACCAGAACCTAAAGGTTTCCATAAAAGATATCTGCAGTATATGCTGTAGTTCTGTGTGTCACTGCTGTTTCCTTTATATTTTTTGCTGAATAAATATGTCATTGTGTTATTTTTAGGTCACAATTTGACAAATCTATGAGAGCGAATTAATATTCGGCAGCTCCTCTTGCGTTACATTGTGGCGTCCAAAATTAACAAAGGAGTTCCACTTTTTGTTACTCTCGCTTGGCGACAAACTGATGTCGTTAGTTGAAATGTTTTAACGTTTTTCACATAATTGCTCAAGTGTATTAAACGCAAGAGACCGAAGATTAGTCAGCCAATTTAGAGATTGTTAGTTGATTGTTAATTGAGTGTTTCGTTACTAAGTGCCGCTTGCTTATTATCTTTCATAAAACTTTGAAAAGTTTAATGGAGCAATTAGTTTTTGGGGTCAATGTTATAATGCATAATACGTGTTAAGGAGCATCCGTTAAATGCAAAGACACTACAACAGGCATGCACACAGTGTGGTCCACTGGATATTTCAAAAAGTTATTTTCTTTGAAAAGATATATATGATTTATCGTATTCCTATTTGTATGTTGCACAAAATGTAATTCAATAAAGAGTTATTTAAGTGCTTACAATATAGAATAAGCCAATTTCAAACAAGTTTAATTGCTGTTCAAGTGGTCCATCCGGACATTTGTTACGTAATATGTAGTGACTTCAATTGCTGAATTAAGTCTGTTATAAAATACAGAAATTACGGATATAGAAGGAACCCAGTGTGTACTTCATAGGGCGAAAAATCTACCATTGCCATTTGAAACAGCACAATGGCTATTATATATTCATGGACTCGGGTATGGATAAAATTGTATTATCTTGTAGTACTGGTGTTTTTGTTGTGATAGCAGCATTTTTTATTACTTCATTAACAAGTGCCCGCTACTTCGCACGTGCAAGCGTACATTTTAAATAAAAATGGTCTTAGAAGTTGAATCTCTCTGAAATTTATGAAATTCATCATGAAATTTATTATACGTTATAAATCGGATAGGCCTCAGAAGGTAAGTGATCCTTAAATTTGATCTGGCCAACTTGTGCATTCCGATCAAATCTACAGTTAAATTGTTGTCCCCATTATTTACTTTTCCAGTTTAAAAGTTTGAATATTCTTGGTATTACAGCATAGAATGCATACTAATAACATCACGATTCAAATTCTGCCCTTTGACTTCAGGGCGCCGTGCCGCTTGTGTCCCTTTTTTCTCATACCTATTTTACCCCATGAAATTAAAGATGTTTCAAAAATTCGTTTCATTAAAAGATTAACTCTATCGCTTGTTTGGTCTGTAAAACTAATATTGCAATGGGTTCTTTACTCTGTTTTTGTAGCGATTGCTCCCTCTAGAAGTCCAATATGGATAAAGATAAATAACAGAAGCAAAATTTTAACTTTATGATGTCCTACGTTTGGAACAAGTATAAATACGATTTTTTTGTAAATTGGCCAATTTGTGTATGTGCTACCCTTGGAGGAGCGAAAGCGTAATTAGTTTTCATCCACAGTAATAAACGACTATAGTGGTTTCAATTATACTGAATGTAGTGCAATTAAAATATGTTGAAAATGTTGCAGACGATCATTGAAAATAGTTGAAATATTCGATATATATGTATATATATATATATATATGTACGAGTATATATACATATATTTATTGCTTAAATGCAACAAAAAGTGTTTTTTTTTTTTTTGTAGAACTCGTTCCAACTGGGGATGAAAAATTAATTCTTCGCAACAATGTTAAGAGAAAGAGATCTTAGTCATCAAAGGTTGAATTGCACCAAAAAAAGTTTATGTTGCCAATTTGGTGAGATTTTAATGGAGTTGTTTATTTCAAACTTCTTAATCTTAATCAAACCATAAATTTGTGGAGTCTATTGTCAGCAATTCGTAAAGCATGATGAAACACTGAACGAAAAAAAGCTTAAATTGAAAAGCGTGATCTTCAGCCAAAATGACGCTAGTCCTCATATATCTTTGCAAATCTTGCAATATATATTGAAGCTTGAATGACATCTTTGAATTTTTACTTATTCTGCAGACTGCAAAATTTTTTGAAGGACAAATTCTTCAATGCGGACCAGGACCTAAATACCGAGTTGCTCCAGTATTTTGGCGGGAAGGCTCAGTCATTCTTCAAAAAGTTGACTGAACAAAAGCATAAGGTCATTGAATAAAATTGCAGTTACAATAAGCAGATTGTTAATCATGAATTAATTTTATATGCCCTGTAACAAATTAGTAAAAATTTAATCAAAAAATATCATGTTGGATTTATCTTAATTTCCAAATAAAGAATTTGAATTCCTTGCCCCAAAAACCATTGATTAACCTTCGTCAATAAAACCAATCTGCTCCTCTACGGAGAGCTTTCTAGAATTGAATCCAAAATTTTGGGATTATCGAATTTCATTCAATATGAAATCGGTAAAACTTCCAGTTTGAATTAATTAATACAAAATTTATTTATAAGGAAATTAATGATCTGATACCAATTGATAAATGCCGAAAATATAGCCCAATAATTTTTGTAGCAAAATTAATATGCGTATCTCATGGAATTCGGAAATTACTGCATGGAAACCAGAGTCCGTTTCTCCTCAGTTACTACCTATATTTAAAAGATTTCCTAAAAGCAAACAATTTCAGTAAGCTGAAAAGACTTACATATAATTTTAGCCAAACTCCATTTGCACTGGTGCCGGAAAAGGCGTGGAAAATTGCTATCAACAAATTTTGTGAATTAAAGCACAGAGAACATTTGATTTTTGCCAACTCAGTAAAAGGGCTTGATGGATTCTAAGTTATACTGGATTTTTTACAATGCATTATATATTCATTTTCAAAACCAAGCTCATTAAACTCAAAAATAAAATGGGGATGAATTTCGGAAAAACAGTTAATTTGTATCATGGCTGTCAGAAGACGTGTGGCAATCCGGACCATTTTTATTCTCAACTTCATTTTAGCAAAATCGTAACGTTGAACAAGTTGAGTGAATGGCACCTGAATTAGAGACATAAACCTGAAATTATATGAGTTAAACAGGTCGTTTATATTAGAAGTACCGGAAATCATTCTGTTAATCGGTCGATTTTGCTTATCATTATTAAGCAATATTGAATTTGGGAAAGTCGGACAATTTATGGTATCCGCTTACAATTCGGTGAAAATTTTTACAGCAGTTGCAGTAAAAGGTCATGAAAAAACTTTTCCCAAATACACTTAGAGGTTTCATTCTGAACGTTGCGTGCTTACAGTAAAAATGATATAAACCTTCATTCTATCAAATGAAGGTAAAATAAATGTTATATAACTTCATTCCTTTGGGTGACCAATGACTACAGTTGTGCCAGAGATGCGTCTCCTTGACTTCGCTCATATTTTTTATTCAAGAAATACTAGTAAAATGCAAAGCGGTGAATAGTGATACCAGTAGGTATTTTGACGAAAAGTAGAAGGCCTGATATTATCTTCGAAAATTGAATTTTGTACTTGTAGTCTTAGTTTTAACGAAGTTTTATCTACGGGAGTGTTTACTAAAGCCGTAGTTTGGACCTGAAAATGAGTAGAAGTTGCGATTAATTTGGAATAGTATCTCACATAAATGACCTTATGCTCTGAATCATTTGTTTTTGTCAAGCCTTTGAAAATATTTACATTCTATTAAAATTGTGGACAACTAATGGATGAACTAATCTTGCTCGTTCTGCCGCTTTCCATACAAAATGATATTATAACTTCGAATTGACATGTCAGAGATTAGGTCAGCCTTTACATGTTGAATCGCTTAATTTAACCGTAGATGCGGAAGTATATTGCCCCGCCCCTCCTGGTACTCCCAATAAAATGGGTTTAAGTTCCCAAATATAATATGTTCAATCATAGTTTCAGAATTAAAATTCTAGACTCTGTAAATTTTTCCTACGTTCTAATTTAGAGATATAACTGGAAGGCGACCCCACATCTATTGCGATACAAAAATGCATTTTCATACAAAGTGGGAATATCAAATTCACCTAACACATTGATGTCCGTCATTGCGAACGGAAGTAGGTCAAAGCCTTTTTTAATTTGGTACTAAAATGTATTTAATAAAAATTGACACATTCAGTAACAAAATATCGACATTATTAAGCAGCTTAATTTCACACAAGATCTTGATTTCTTTGATCAATATTTGGAGGCAAAATTGGATGCAGAATTCAGATTAGGTTAGTTTTCAACTTTAATCGGGAAAAACATATATTTCTTATTTGAAGTTTTTTTAATTGCTATGCTAATTAAAACGCATGTTTGAGTTTATGAAAGAATCGTGAAAAAGGACAACCCTTTTTGAAAAATGTTAACATTTTCTTTATTCCTGTGTCTACAATAACTTATAGTCTATGATTAGCTAGATAAATCCAAAGCAAGTTTGTCAACTTTTCGGACCAACATCGATGTGTCCTGAAATAATTGGATTTAATGGCAAAAAATTAAGAAAGTACTGTTGACTTTGTGAAGATTAATTTGTTTATAAATTGTTTATAAAGATCTCACATGGTAAGTTTCAGCTTATTACAAGAAATAAATTTTAATATACTTACAAGAAATAAATTTTAATATACTTTAACTCAAGCTACAACTAATTTCGCGAAAAAGTTAACTTTTTTCTAGACTTTGTAAGCCTGGCTTAGAATATATATATATATAAAGTTCTGGCAACATTTTTAAGTCGAGTGGGCGATGTCCTCTGTCTGACTGGCAGGTTGACTGGCTGACTGATTATCATAATAATAGGCCTTTTCGGTCCCCTACTTCTTCCACATCCCACACAAATGCACCGATTTTGCGAAATTCAATTATCTCTCTGTAATTCCTCATCCATAAACTATGAGGAGTTACAGAGAGGAAATTGAAAGAAAATTAAATGTCGAAAAATTGGTGAATTCATATCTCTTAATAAAATTTGTAAAAACCGACCGTCTCACATAGGTAGGGTTATCTCTTCTAATCCCCCACATACAAATGGTCGATTTAATCCTTATATTCTTGCCTCCGTACCTTCCAATCGATTGTATCAAATTCGAGCAAATTTGCCACATATCATGTGTTTTGGTAATCTAAGTTCTAAGAATGAAAATATATTGTGTAAACTTTTTACGGTTACACAAATGTTGAGTATTTTTTTGTTATACACAGATCACAGACCAGTAGGTTCGGATCCTACTGGCTGCCTAAAATGTGGTGTATTCTGGACCCCAAGATGTCCGTGTAGTGTACCTAATGTGTGAGGACGCGTATCACCTCTGAGGTGATACACGCTGGCTCATTTTCATAAAGGCGCGAGCTCGCGCACTTAAAACGATGCTCAAGAGCACTGTGACGTTACCACGCCCATTCCATTATTTCCCATACAAATTGACCGATTTATCGTAACTTGATTTTCCACTGTAATTCATAATTTGTAATTGTGTTTTAATATTGGGAAAATGTAAAAGTGAAAACGCCCTGGTATCTTCCCCACGGACTGCTTTATCTAACTTATTTGTTCCTTACTCAGTATAACTGAGCACGCACCAGGGGTTTGGTAATGCAAATGAAAACAGATCGCACTGCCGCGTCCTTGAGAACATTGATTCATCTAAACTTCCTAAACGGGGGATTTTTCCTTTTATTGTGATTTAATTCAGAACATTCGTTGTCGCAGCACAAAAGGACGTTGGGAAAGTGTATGCAAGTCAGTTCAGCCGACTAAAACTCCTGCACTGTTTATATAATTTGCAGTAAAAATATTATGATTATTCGCCAAAAAAATACATTCCCTTGGATCCCATAAAAGTGAAATAGAAGATCTTCTTACATTTGCATTCTATTATTTCAATGACGAACGTCACAATTTGAGAAGCATTAACTAGAGTTGTTGATTACTCTACATATTGAAATGTTCGTCAGGCACATCGGAGTGAATGCCGCTCATAGAAAAATAGGTGGCTGTATCGGGGGTTAAACCCATGACCATGCGAAAAATAATAGCCGTGGTAAATCACGAGGTATTTCCAATAAAGATTTTAAAAGAACTTTGATAAGAACGAAAAATGGCTGGATACTGCATAATTGAAAGAATCTATTCGGCTCATCCGATGATGGCGCCAAAAATAAGATCAAAATCATATTTGGGTTGGAGGATGTACTTCCTGATTTAATTTCAAAACTAGTTTTTTTTCAGAATAATTCTCGAATCGCTTCTTCGTTTCTTTATAATCTAATCGCCAGTGCATTATATTTCGGAGACTAAGAGTGATAAAACAGAACTGCTTTGCTTTCTTGTGTCGCTTTCCTTGCAGCATCTTTTAAGGTTGCTAACACACATGTCACATATGCCATGAACAAACCAGTCATTGCATTTGTTTAAATACGTGCGCTATGCACCAACTAGCCACTTATTCCGGATGCAATGGCTTATGCAACAATTCTGCTTGTTGACGCAACTACCGAGTGCGAAATTAGCTTCATCGCTGAAGAACATTTTGTGCGATTGAAATCTTACGTTTGATTCACCACTTTTGTAGTAAGTTTTAACTATTTTTACTTTGCTTTCTTCGGTTGTTAAATGATCCATATTCGTAAATGACAAACCTTTCACTAAATAAATAATACTTCAAATGACAGGTGTTTAACAGCCTGCAGGCTAGGCTTGCCAGACCGGCAGTTTTGAAATCACTAAAACAAGAAAATATTGATTTCACTCAGAGTTCCGAACTGAAAACCGAGATGAATCTTAAAACGAAAGAAATTGGTGCTTATAAAAGAGGAATTATCCTAAAACTACATAATGAAGGACAATTTCTAAAATAATTTTTGAGCGCCACTCTTAAATCTAGTATATTATTTGAAACTTCCAATTTACTGGTATTATTTTGTCGAAACCACGCGCTAGGCTGACCGAATGGAGAAGTAAACTATTTTTGCATCAGTGAAAGGAAATTCCAGAATAGTTACCTCTAAAATTAGCGAAAATATAGGAGTTTTCTGCCAAAGACACCCGTTAGAAAAATATTTAGTAGATTATATTTAGTAAGCCATACATATGTGAAATCAACCGAGAGAAACGAATGAATTTTGCTAACGAGTTTATAAAAACTGTTCCAGAAGTCCGGGAAAGGATTTTATTTTCCGGCGAAGCAAATTTTATAATTCCCACTGTAACTTGACTAAATAAAGAAAACCTTGCTTCCGTTGTGATATTATGGCATAGGGATGCATGTTAGCTCAACGGGTGGGAAAATAGGCATCTATAGAATTCACAATTGATCAGAACGGTTATTTACACATTTTATATCAAAATTTACATCAAAGTCCACAAGAACTGAACCTCAGGGAAGACTTTTGGTTCCAACAGGAAAAAAATGGATGGATATGCCAAAGCATACGGGGCAAAATGAAAAGTTGCGGTTACTATATAACACTATATGAAACAATTCCCCTCCTCAGTCATCGGACTTTAAACCCGTAGGACATTTGTATGATTTACTAGAGCGAAAGATTCGTCATAATATAAAAGGAAATACTAAAAACGCCATTATGAAGGAATGGAACAACCCAATTTGGTTAACTAAGTACCAAAAGGTTAACTAACAATTTTATCGGCAATTGCATTTGCGAATCGCATCATTGGTACATCGACAATTTTGCCTTTTTGTTGTCATTTCCCTCAAAAGTAGTAAAAAGCTTCAAAAAAGTCCCAATATGAACAAATAGAGGTAGACAGAAGAATTTAATTTTATTATTTTAACATAACCGGACTAGCACGAGAAATGCGATGTATAGGAATTAATGACTCGCATGGACTTGGATGATGGTGGAAGACGTTGACCTGCCACTAGTGCCGCAATCCACGGTTTGACGCCCTTGTTGGCAGGAACAATGATGATGAGTGGAATTTTGGGACACTCTCTGGGTTGTCGTTGTTATTGCCACGGTTGTTGTTCCCAGAAGTTTTGGTACCTCTGCGGTTGTGGTTGCTGTTGCGGCACCATGCACCATGGTATGATGCTCCGCTGAACACTCTTGGCTTCTCTCCCGGCTTTGACAATTCTTAAGCATGTGGAACTCTGCCGGGGACATCGGCGCAATGGGTGAAACTGTAAGCACAATTTGCAGCAGAGACACCTGAATTTTTTAGTAGAAAAAAATAGGACGAGCACAACACAGAAACGAATACAAAAGATTAGTTTTGTTCGGGATTGGGAAGTAGTATGAGCTTCATTACTGGCCTAGTAAAAACGCCGCTGGCAGTTCATACATCGGGCATGCGTACTTTTTTTACCGAGGGCTAGATAAACTTTTTCAATTCTGTCCATTTTCCATTCGTTTGGAGGAGAACCGTCTTTTCGTACGACAACCATGTCGTTAATTTCAAAATCTTTCTGGGCATACTTTCACTTGTTATGTTTGTGGAGTTAAATCAAATACCCTTCATTCTATCGTCGAGCAAAAATATGATGAAGAATCTTTAGCTTTTGCCATCTATTAGCATAACTGAGTGATTCGATAGATGTGTCGGGCTCAGGCGGAGACAGCAAAGCAGAGCCTATGAGGAAATGTCCAGGAGTCAATGGGGCCAAATCAGTTTATTATCCGACATGGGACTTAAGGGCCTACAATTTAAGCATATTTCAATTCTGGCTGGCATTATCGTGAATTCCTCTAACGTGGGTGGTGGGTTCTAAACCTTTTTGAGGTGGACTCTAAAACTTTTGAATCCGAGTTCCCACAGGCCCTCCATGTGCGGAGTTGCAAAGGGATTAAAATGATATTGGAGACCTTTTTGAGCTGAGCTCTAAAACTTTTGACTCCGGCTTCACACAGGCCGTCCATGTGCGGAGCACCAAGGGGATTAAAATGCCATTTCATGAGCTGAAATGCATTGTTTAAAAGAACTTCAAGAAGAAATTGAGCTTGGCTTTTCTCAAGAACGTTGGAAGCGATAAAAAGGCTGTTCGTTATCAGAGTACATATTGGCGGGGCAACCTCTTCGCATAAAGGAAAGCGAGAAGGCTGCAATAAAGCAATTGGTCGCAATGCAAGCAAATATGAGAACATAACCTTTGGTGATACGGCAAACTCTACCTATATATGATTTAATTTCAGAGGGACCGGCGATGTCCACACCTATACACGTAAATGAACGAGAAAGAGAGCGGCCGTAATTTGTTTAACGACTTTTTCTTTACAAAACGCATGCACAGCGATTGTAGATAATTGTTTTCACCAATTTTTTGACTTAGGGACCCAAAACTCTTGCCTCATTATTCTTACCATCAATAAGTTCTCGCTGTGCACTGTACATTCATGGATATGTTTTAAATACAACTTGGTAAAGCGCCCGCTGTAGGGAAGCATTTTGGGATACCTTCCATCATAGGTGAGAGTTGGACACCGCATTCCCATAAAACCTTTGCTTTCGATGAAAGGGTTGAAAACGAGTAGGGGGCTCTTTTGAGGAATGCAAACCTTGTTATCTAGGTAGCTATATTCTACGAAATAACTTCGCTTGCACAAAATCAGCAGGCGTTCTTTAACTAAATTGATTTTACCTTGTTCTGTCATGTGACGAAAACAATGCTGAGTTTTTTAGTTTCGGTTGTATTCGGTGATAAAATCGAAATACATAAGAGAGCACTCTCATAGCTCGAGGTAAATCTGAAAACCGTGCCAGGATGTCTTCGGAGGCCGATCAATGGCAATAATTTAAGCGAATTCGTCGAGTTTCCAAATTTTCAATAATGTTGAAAACTGTCTTGGACCATTCCGAGCGAGGAAACTTTAACCACGAGAGGCCATCCCACCACAAATTATTTGATATCTGATCTCGAGCTAAGTAGCCACGAGTCGCCATATCAGCCGGATTATCATGTGAAATGACCTGAATCCAATTATCGGTACCAACTCTTTCCTGTATTAAAGACGATCTATTTGCGACAAATGTAGGCCAATGGCACGGGGGTTTTAAAGCCAGGATAAGACAATCGTAGGGTCTGTCCAACTAAATGTTAGAATGGTCTCGAGTCTCAATTCTTTCCGAAGAGTATAGACGATTCTTGATAATAGAGATGCACCGCAGAGCTCGGGCCACAGTTTCGACTTTAATTGGCACCACTTTCGTTTTTGTCGCAAGCAAATGTGTTGTAATATGACCGCCAGTGTCTTCAATACGTATGTGTGAGTACAATGAAGCCGCATATGCTTTCTCGGAAGCATCACAAAATTCATGTAGCTGCATTTCGAAAAGTGGGTTAAAACCCACCCATCGGTGTATTTCAATCCTCTCGATTTCACGATAATCGGACAAAAACACATGTCATTTGCTCAGAGAGATGGGATTCAAACATTCATCCTAATCGGTTTTGTCTTTCCAAATATCTTCCATTATTATTTTAACGACAATAATTTTAGGGGCCAGCCATCCCACAGGATCACATACTGTTAGCCGGAGCAGAAATAATGGATTTTTAATTTGTGGTTTGTGTGGGAGGTACCACGCCCCTTCGTCCAATCCCGCCCATATTTGTAGCAGAAGTTACAATATGTATATCAAACTTATATACCAAATTTTGATCAAATACCTTTAGCAGGAGCAGAAATAATGGATTATTAATTTGTGGTTTGTATGGGAGGTACCACGCCCCTTCGTCCAATCCCGCCCATATATATACCAAACTACCAAATACCAAATTTTATTTATTGATTTGTACATTCTGACGCTTGTTTCGCTACTTCAGATATTGACACATGGCAAAACTTTGAAGGGCAATGATGTGTTTCGTGACAACTGACAAAAATTTATATTTTGAAAGTCAGAAAATTTTAAAATCAATGTTTTACAAAATACATATTGACAAAAAGGACATTGTTAAAAACTAAATTTTGCGCATGTCGACATAATTTCTTATCCAACGGTGTTTAAACTCGTATTACATATAATTTTCTTATAAAATATAATCACAGAGCGCATTTAAATACAATATAATTGAATATGAATATATATTGATATGCATGTCTATGTTCAGGGCTAATATGACGACAAAATATTAGCCTGTATAATAAAAATATACGCAGTTTAATGGTGCTTTAGTATATTTAATAGAAATAACTTTATGTAAATTGGTAATAAACATGATGACAGCACTGTTTCATATTTTTGAATTTCTACATGACGACCAGGAAGTAAAAGTAGTCTTGTGGTCTGCAAACATATTTTCAAATGGTCTCATCGTTACAAGCAATAGAAGTCATGAGTTTATTAAAACTAAGAAGTGAAACGTACATAACATACTCTTATAACATGTCACCCACGTTGACAACACTTGGTAAATATGTTTGTTCGCATTTTATGCTTGGGCATTAATCTCTTAAAAGCATTTACAGAAGCTACTTTATGTTCCAGCCATTTTTCTATGCAAATAGTTGCCTGCCAAAACATTTGTCTCTCGTGGTTTACCCCATTAGTGCGTACGAGTACAATGGGGTTTATGACATTGCTTAAAGGACAAAACCATGTAATTTTCCACTAGAGAAATTAGCTTGGTATTACATTTTCTGGTGACATTATTTTTCATACCTTGAAACATAACAGCAAAATATACCCACTGGATCAATATATCAGAGACAATATTTACATCTTTATGGAAGAAAATAAATCTACGTATCCTATGATGGATATGATGGTAAATGGAAGTGTCTTATAATCGTAAGCAGGCAAAATTTGTAAGATTCGAAAAAACCATGACAGCTCACACAGTTTTGCCTGCTTAATTCTGGATACTGCAAAATACAACATTTAAATCGATGTATTTCGCATGAGAGGAGGGCGTTTTTGGCGAAAGTTGGCGAAATATAGCACAAAGCATGTCCCTGAAAGAGACAACTCTACAAAAATGGTTATTTTTTAACCAATTTTTCATATGTCCGTTAATAAAAATGTCGTACGGTAAGTTTGAGAAAAAAAATACTTAAAAATACAGATTTTCACGCTCTCCTTGTGTAAACTTATTGCAGCAATGTAAATTAAACATTAAATTGAATCACATATTAATTAGCAACACCCTATTATAAGTTTAGTTCAAAGGTGCTTATTTGGTCAATAACCGTCTAACCATAAAGTACAACATGGTGTAAGGTATAAACTAGTTTTCAATTGAAATAAATGTTAAAAGTTATGTAAAGATTATTAAAAAAAATCTTATCAAATGATATGACAGAAAATGACGGAGATTTGCTTGCACGAACTTCAAACAATATTGAATGATGACACAACGTGCTTGAAACTAACATCTATTGCAATGCCAAATACGAAACAGCTGATGTGGTGTCAAATTCAAAAAATGTAGCAAAACCTTTCGTACCGAACCGATTTCGTAAACAAATATATAATAATTTGCACGGAATATCACACCCCAGAATTCGCGCTACACAAAGATTAATAAGAGATAGGTTTGTCTGGCCATCAATTGCAGCAAATGTTTCAAAATGGACAAAAGAGTGTGTGAATTGTCGAAAGTCTGAAATTCATCGTCACAATAAAACACCACTTCAAGACTATGACTGCGTTCATGATCGTTTTGACCATATAAATATTGATATTGTTGGCCCACTGCCACCATCGAACGATTGCAGGTACCTGTTGGCAATGATTGACCGGTTCACCCGTTGGCCAGAGGCAGTGCCCATTAAAAATATTCATAGCGAAACAGTGCCCTTGCATTAATCAACGTATGGATCTCTCATTTTGGCGTGCCTGCAAAAATAAGCACGGATCAAGGACGGCAGTTCGAGAGTGAACTTTTTCACGAGCTTAGTAAAAGGCTAGGGGCAAAGCATGTGAGAACTACCGCATTTCATCCACAGTCAAACGGCCTTATCGAACGAATGCATCGCACTTTAAAGGCAGCGTTGAAGTGCAAGGACTCCATCAACTGCGAAACGGAACTTCCATTGGTAGTACTAGGTCTACGGTCTACACATAAAGAGGACATAAAATCAACTGCTGCTGAAATGGTCTACGGCAGAACTTTACGTTTATCAGACGAATTTTTCATTGAAATGAAGCCCAAACGCAGTGACTTTTTCCGACTTCCCAACATGAAAAAAGCAAAGTTTTTGTGCAAAACGAGCTAAGCGATTGCAGTCACGTCTTCGTTAGGAATGATACAATCTTGGCACCGCTTCAACAGCCTTATGATGAACTATTTCCAGTGGCGGTCACTTGTTTAATAACCGAATAACCATATAATGGTGTACGCTATTATTGCTGTGCAAATCAAAAGCACTCAAATAAACAACTTCATCATCAATCAGTGATAATGTTCATCAGGGTGTAACGGGTCAACCTGTACTGGTCTTGGCGTTGAAGACGATTTGCTAACAACAGACCTCGCTTTAAAAAGGAGATGGTACAGTTTCGCGTCAGCAGAGGATCCGTTCAGACATATTTCTTCAATAATATTTTAAATAAAATAAAGCTAGTCATTTTTCAACCTTAAGTTGTTCTCTTCATTTTTGGGTACGCTAAAAGAGTATTCAGCAGAGAATTAAAAACACGATTCCACAAATATATAGTTAAATTAAGTAACTTTTATGGGTGACACCAAAGAGGGCGTGGCCATTCCGTAGATTTCTTAACATTTTGCCCAGTATTATTACATAACGATTTGAAATGACAGAGTAAAGATTCAATTTCGGTAAATTTGGGAAGGGCTGCGGCATATAAGAGCATTTTGGACTAAATTTATTATGGACCATACAAAAGGTATCAGAAACGACGTGGCTGGCCGGTCGATTTTCTCGAATTTGGCCAAACTTATAAACTAATGCAATAGACAAAAGTTTAGTCTACAAATGTAGAGTTACGGGGGAAAACTGAATTTCTGAACTTTGTTCAAATTGTATGGCATTTATCTCGGTCACTGTCTGATAAAATATTAGGCTGTACCAAACTTTGACGGACATCGCTCAGTCGGCTTAATGTCATGAAGTACATTACAGTGTCAAACTGTACTTATTACTGTTGCGCTTTCTTCAGGGTGTTATTATACATTTCCTTCATTACTTTGAGTGAAGGAATTATGTGCGTCCAATACACCATTCGGGAGGTTCAGATACGAGGTCGTCCCCAAAACTAGCCGACCTGACGTATGTGGTGCCGGTAGTTTAAAAAAATAATTTTTGTGAGAAGTGGCAATCTTAGAAAACATATATTTTAGGTTTCAAAGCGCCACTCACTGAATTTGTAAACATATAAACAATTGGTCACCGTTATGTAATTCAATACTTCCATTTGAAAGGTCTCAGTCCAACCAATATTAAAGCCGAGCTAGATTCTACTCCGGAGGAGTCTGCTCCTTCGTTTTCGACTGTAGAATATTGCGTAGCACTGTTTAAACGAGGTCGTACGAACTGCCAAGCCGAACATCGTAGTGGTCGACCAATTGAGGTGGCCACATCAGACACGGTTAAGAAAATCCACAAAATGGTATTGGATGATCGTCGGCTAAAGATGCGTCAATGGACCAAAAACAGCGTCGTGAAGATGTTTCAGTAGTGTGTTTGATAATGTTCCAGCGCAGTAAAGCCCAATTTTTGCGTCGATTTATAACCATGGATGAAACATGGATCCACCACTTCACACCTGAGATAACGGAACAGTCAAAGCAGTGGACTGTAATGAAGTATTCGTTTGCAAATAAGGCAAAGACAGTTCCATTTGAAGACGCTAGACGAAGACGGTAATGGCGTCTGTTTTTTTGGGATGCGTATGGGATTATTTTTATTGATTATCTTCGAAAAGCAAAAACCATCAACAGTGAATATTATGCTAATATATTGCAACGTTTAGGTGATGATATTATGAAAAAAGGCCGCATATGCCGAAAACGGATAGTGTTATTTCATCAAGGCAATGGCCCACTTCACATATCCACTATTGCGATGGCCAAAATTAATTAATTAAGGTTCGAATTGCTTTATCACGCACCTTATTTGCCAGATTTGGCTCCCTCGAAATTCGTATTATCTATTTCCAAAACTTGAAAAAATGGCTCGCTGGTAAAAGAATTGCCAACAATGAATGGCTATTTTAAGGAGTTTGACAGTTCTTACTATAAGCGTGTATCGAGCTAAAAGAAGATTATGTTGAAAAACAAAGAAAATTTTTCCCAACATTTTACGTCTTCTTAGTAAGATCGACTAGTTCTGGGACCGTCCTCGTACCTTAGATTGACATTTGGTCATAACCGCTATAAACACCGCTCCTGCAAGTTTTAAACTTTTCGAAGCATTGAAGGATTAATTATATATAAAAACTGTTGTTGAACGAAAAGTTCTGGAAATACCACATCAAGTTGGTTTTAAATTGAATTTAAACTAAAAGAGAAAAATTTCATGGCTCATGTTCAATGATAATAATATTCAAAAAACATTGATAAAGTCAGGGCAGTTTTAGATTTGCACAAACCTAATAATATAATCACTTTGCAATGGTTAATTCTAAGAATCTATTCGTCTAGGAATGGTTAATTTTATTGAAAATTTGTCCTCTAAAAACAAAAAGTTAACAGTATTATTATAGGATGATTTTTTAATCGTAGTTTTTTTATACTACTTTTTAAAATACTGAAATTTGCATTATATATTAAATTTTTTTATTGGAGTCGATAAATTGGTCTTTGCCATTAAATTTTTAAAGATAATTTCATGTAAATGTTGTCCGCTGCTCCGCCTCAAAAAGTAAAATTTTTCTTCACTCTTTCGAGCATTTCGGCCTGTATTCCACGAATAACGCGTGTTATGTTATTCTGTAAGGCTTCAGTAGTGTTCGGCTTTTCCACATAGACTAACGGCTTGACATAACCCCACAAGAAATGATCAAGAGGCGTTAAATCGCAAGATCTTAGGGGCCAAATCGAGAGATAAGCTGCTCACCAAATTCATTACTCAACATATCCATTGTTTCACGAGCATTGTGGCATGTTGCACTGTCTTGATGAAACCACATGTCAACCAAGTTCAACTCAGCCAATTGGGGCAAAAAAAAAATTCCTTGTGGTTGAGTAACACATGCGAAATCGCTGAGAATGGCAGCGAATTGATATTTCACGATCGTCATTAACACTGGTCGCTACGACTGCAATATTTTTTTTTTTTAGTACGCATTCTACGCATGCGAGCCAAGGGTTTTATGTCCAACAAAATAAATTTGGTGCGAAATTTGGAGACAACAGCACGTATTGTTAATTTCGCAGGTCGATTATGATGACCATAAAATGGTCGTGTCAAACAATGCACATTTGTCACAGAACACGAATTTTGATAACAAATTTCAACGATTTGCAGTCATTACTCGTTTGTTAGTCTTTCCATGATGAAATGGCAGAGTATACTGTACACTTTTTACTTTGACAGATGACGTTTGAACGTCATTACTAACTAGTGCTGCCAACCTGAAAAACTTAAATCTTAAAAAATCACCCTATATAAAAGAATAATCAATGGCATTAGAATAAGGCCCACCGTGAGGAATATCAAAATCTAAAAGTTGCAATTCCGAAAAGACCTGTATTAATATATTCCGACCAGAACAAGAAGTTAAATTGCAGTTGGAGCTGCAATTTTACACAACGAACAAACAAAATCAAATGCCCCTGCCACTCTGACGAATGGACAATAAAATTACGATCATATAGAAAAAGAAAGTTTTGCATTTCTATTTGGTTGTACCGAATTCCACCATATGGTTGTCAAAGACAACCATAAGTCATTGGTATCATTGTTTGATAAGCCCTTCCACAATGTTACTGCTGAGTTACAGACGACTTAAAACCCGTTTGCCGCAATATGAACTCGGTATGCTGCAACTGCGGCGGTAAGACTAAGAGAGCTATCACAGTGGTCAAACAGTGGTTATGGTCACGTGATGCCTGACAACAGGCACCATAGACTACATATACACTCTGGCTGAATCACTGTTCGACAAGAAGTACCATGTACAAATTATTAAATTGTGTTGTATTATTTATTAAAGTTCAGTCTGAAATTATTTGTTAGAGTTTTCTTAAGAGACACAAGTTCAGATTGAACTTATTTTTTCGAGTTTCCTTAAGAGACTGACTTCCATCATTCTAAAAGAATAACTTCCAGCTTTTACTTAATTACTAAATTTCTGACACTGCGCCTCGTGTGCGGTGTTAAAAAGAGCAATCACAATATAAAGCGCACCCTGTGATTCAGTCACACATCTAACTGAATCACAGTATATAAGAAGTACTGCAAAGAGCAATCGCAGCGATTCACTGCGAATACTGTGATTTTCCGATCAAATTGCCAAAGCAGATTGCTCTTTTAACAGAGTGGCATTGGTTTAGTAGAAAAAAGAACAATCGCAGTGATTTGCTATTTTCAATCACAGTGACCAACTGTGACTTTGCAATCACAGTGAAAAAAGAACAGTCTGCTCTTTTTTGCACACCACTACTGTGCAGAAACTTCGTTATTCATTCGTAACAATTTTGTCACCGGCACAACACTACATAAAAATAAACCCTAAAATTGGAATTTACAAAAAAACATCAATATTGCTTCTTTGGGGCAGCAGAGCTATTGTTGCAACAGGCACGTTAAGATTGTCTTATGTGCATCAAAAGACCCACTTTGTAGTTTTCAGAACAGTGCTCCAAAAGGAGCAAACAATGTTTAATTGATTATCTTGGGTGCATCTAAAAACCCACCAGTGCTCTAAAGAAGCACAAATCTCCGTTTTATGAAAAATCGCTCCAGTAGTTTTCTAGAACAGTGCTCAAAAGAAACACAAGTCTTCATGTAACCATCAAAGGATTTTAGGCTGATAGGATCGCCATGTAGTAAAAAATAGTTTTATTTATTTATTGTTACAAGTTTGCTTATTGGATCACAAGATTGATTAGAGAAAAACTTCCCTCTATTATACAAAAACATTGATGATTGGAAAAATTCTAATCACCCCTTATTCTAGGCTTATTTACTAAAGTTGTTATTACTTCATTAACAGGTTTCAATAACTCTGTTATTTGGGAGGGGTAGCGGCGGTCAACATTCGCGAGATTTCAAATATATATCAGCGACAACAATGCAATGAGGCGGAGGTAAAATATTTTGCACTTGAACGGCGCTCCGTTGTTGGATATCAACAACCCGCTCATAACATTTGTGAGTTTGGTTTCAAGTGTGTGCCAATATACCTGTAGTATATGGATTTGTGTTGGCTACCTATAACCACGCTACATGCTACAACTGCGAAGAGCTGGTCCAATGGGAAACAAAATAAGTATTGAACCCACCTTTGGAAAGATCGGCTTTTCACAATATCTTCATAATATATTTGCGGACTGTTCGTTAATTAGAAGCTGTGTATAGTGATAATTCAGAGATTTAATCCATATTTTTGCGTCGTACTTTTTAATACAGTAAAATTTGGTACAATTTATTAGTCTCATAATCATAATTCTGACATTTTTCTGTCTCTTTCGGTATCTCTCATGCAAATGGCAGATTTTCCAATATATTATTAGCTACAAATAATGCATAAATCATGTATAGGGTTATCCAATTAGTAGTTTCAACACCGCCGGTCTGGCAAGTCTGTCAACTGATAAATACCTGTCGTCTGAAGTATTATTTATTTAGTGAAAGGTTTGCCATTTACGAATGTGGATCGTTTAGCAACCGAAAAACTCGTAAAAATAATTAAAACTAACTACAAAAGTGATGATTCAAATATGCGCATTCAATCGAACAAAATTTATTCTTTAGCGATGAATCTCATTTCTCACTTGGTGGTTACGTCAACAAGCAAAACTATCGCATATGGGTCTCGGAGAATCCTGAAGTGACCGTTCAAAAGCACCTGGAAAAAGTGGCTGTTTGGTGCGCATTATTGTCTGGAGATGTCATTGGGCCGGGATACACTGCTGCGGCCGCTTAAATAGGTATTGTATTTCGTACATAATGGTACGGTCCAAGCATTATAATGAAATAAAAGTTTCATTCAAATCATAGCTTTACGTGTGTTTTATTTAACTTTACTTGAAAACGAAAAATGTATAACCCTGTATTTCAGAAATTTAATTCTGAAAATGAAAATAAGTTATTGTCCACTGCATTGATTTTTGATGCTTAATAATAATGACCAAAATTTCTGGAGTGGTTCCTCATTTCACTCATCTTACGATGGTATACCATTCATCTACTATTCCAGGTAGACAGAGTATATAAACTTCAGCCCAGAGTCAGTCAGGAGCCTAAGCCTTTAATAAGCACGTCAGCTGCTGTAGATATAGTGAGGTCAATTGCAGTAATCTCAGTATACATAATCGCAGCAAAACACACAAATTTTTCTTGAGATAATGAAATAGATGAAAGTGTAATTAAGATAGAGATTTTTCGAAAAATCCCAGAAGAAAAAAAAAGAAAAATAGTTTGATAAAACAATACATAGGCACAAATAAGGACAGTCAAGATGAAAATTGGGATTATAATTTTTTGAAATATTTGTAGCAGTG